>WBNO01020645.1:0-19346 GCA_013400575.1 Peucedramus taeniatus
TAATAATGAAATTTGTGACTTTTTCTAGAGTTTCTGACGCAGCTTGTGTGACTATTGGTTAATGACTGAATATAATTATATTAGAGCTCAATCAAGCTCATTAATTTAGGTAAATAAATTTTTGACATATTCTACATGAGTAAAATACAGGAGAAGCAAATGAGATAAGGATTGTTTTTCCTATCTCTGGGGCTTCTCTGCCTTTTTCTTGGGATAAAATCCTGAGCAAAGAAATTATATTTAGTAAAATATAGAGACTACAGAATGTCTTCTGAAAGAATGTCATCCTCTTTAAATTCTCAATTTTCAGATGCAGAGTACTGTCCGAGAGCATAGAGATGGAGGACATGCTGGTGGAGTCTTCAATAGATACAACATCTTAAAGGTGCCTGTTGTTTTTTTATGGCCAGTGGTCCTACACCTTTGGAGTTTTGTCTAAAAGTAACATATCTGTAAAATGTCCTACACTTGTTTGAGTTCCATAAGGTGACGAGATGTGCCATTCTGAGACATGCTCAGGATAAAGATCACTTTCCACGGAAATTAAAATACTTAAGTTTATATGGAAAGGCTATTTATGGGTTAATAGTCAGGAAGAAGTTGACATAGAAGGATATCACTGAAAACTAGAGAATTTTTGAAGAAAAACACAGGAGGTTTTATAGGAAACAGAAGAGGATGTCTTCTGAGGGAGAATGGCAGGACAAAAACAGAAGAAGGAAAAGCAAAACTTTTGAACTCTTATTTTGGCTTGATTAACATCAAACAAGTGTGAAAAACAGGCAGTAGATAGGTTTAAATTATCTAATGGAATTTTGGTTTGTATTTATGTAGTTTTCCCTCTGAAGTAATGGTAATTTTCATTAATATCATAGATATTTTGATTTGCAAGTAAGTACTACTAAGTTTCATTCTGTCCAGCATACCTCTGCAGGGAGTGTATAATTTACTTTCTTTTAGAAGTGCTTCACAAATCTTCGTGGAAGGCATTTCTTAGTTTACTGAGAGATCTTTTTTCTAGTGATTCGGCATCAAGAAATATGGTGACTGAGCCTACTAAATTTAAATTAAAGCCTATTTAGTTTAAGGATTATTAACAAGGAGCTCTGTAAAATGAATTGATTCTTAAGTATATAGTTATTACTTACTTGTCATAAAACAACAATCAGTTTGTGCAGGGTAAGTCAATTTGTGTTTCATTGAGTCCCAAGGAAAGTATTCTGGTTCCAGTGGCAGTGTAACTGTACTGTAGTATAGTGGCTATAGGTTATACGTCTGTCCACTGAAGTGAACTGAGTTTTTTGGTGTCATTTTGACTGTTTCAGATTCAGAAAGTGTGCAACAAAAAACTATGGGAAAGATACACTCACAGAAGGAAAGAGGTCTCTGAAGAGAATCATAACCATGCTAATGAAAGGATGCTGTTTCATGGTGAGAATTTGAAATGCACTTTATTAACTTATTTCATCAGCAGCACTCTTTATTGGAGGGTTTCTACTGTCTCAAAGTAAATTTCTGCAATGGAAGTAGGTTCTAGGTTTTACATGAGTTTTTTATGAACAAGTGTTTGTGTGTTTCACAAGGGATGATACAATGTACTGTATTGTTCTTCTGAAATTTGCATCTCCTTTTCTCTCCGGAAGAAGACTTCAGAGATCTAAGTGAAAACATTTCAGCAATTATGAATGAAGATTAAGTAGTGTGCCTCCTCGAGTCTGTTTTATCAGCTGTATGACCAAAATGATTAAAGGTCAAACTCTATTCCGCTAAGGATTGTTTTGGGTTGGGATTTTTTTTGTTTTCTTGGTTTTATAAGTTGGTATGTTAGTTTTGATAAGCATTCCAGAAAAGATAGCTTATCATTAGCAAGGTAAAGCCAATTGAAGTCTTTCCTGTCACAAATACAGAGTTTGTCCTGGTGAGCAAAGTTCACAGTGTATGCTCATAAGGAAGGCTACATAGTCCCCAACACAATGGGAACAAGTAATTGAATTGTGACACATAAAAATCTGTGTACTGTATTTTCAGTATTTTCCTTCCTTTCTTTTAGGCTCCCCGTTTGTGAATGCAATCATTCACAAAGGCTTTGATGAGAGACATGCCTATATAGGTGGCATGTTTGGAGCTGGGATTTATTTTGCTGAAAATTCTTCCAAAAGCAATCAGTATGTGTATGGAATTGGAGGTGGCACTGGATGTCCAATTCACAAAGATAGATCTTGCTATGTTTGCCACAGGTAAGTCCCTTGAAAGAATCTGATTTTGCTTTTGTATATTGCGTCCTAGACTATCAATGCAGCAATCTCTCTCTAAAGAAAGGTGTGCTTGGTAACCAGACCTTCTTAGTACTCTCTGAGTGCTGGGGCTAGTAGAAACTTTCAGAAAACTTTGACATTACAAAGTCCTAAAGAACCTTTGACCATCTTCAGTGCGTTTAACCATATCTTTGCCCTTAACTTAAAATAAAAATCAAGACCTAGGGAGCCAGAGAGTGAAGAGGATCTGCTAGATGCTTATTGTGAAAGATGCAGTAATATGACAGTTTATTTCATTGTCTGTTACAGAGAAAGAAGAAATTCAGATATATTCAGATGCAGTATTTCTTTGAGAAAGGATGTCCTTTGCAACAGTCAGCCCTCACATCACTCCTTTTTCACACACTGAAATAGAGATGTGGATTTGTGGATTTTGCCACTGAGTTCTTAAATCCACTTTTCAACAGAAATACCCATTACCAACACCATAGTTCAGAATAAACTCTTAGGTCATGGAGTCAGTTTTGGTGGTGGCAGTCATTTCAACCAGAAGAATACTTAGTATTTGTGTGCATCCTGTTTTACATTGGTATACGAGCATAATGTCATCCTACCAGTATCCTTCTTTGAGTCTCTCCCCCTTTTCATGTTGCTTACTCTTTTCTGGCACTCTCAAGTAATGAGGATCATCTTCCATAGTTACAGAGGATGTCGGAGTCTCTTCATGCTTTATAAAATTTTGAATAAGAAGGGGTTTTTAGTTTGTCTTCTGCAAAGAGTGAGAAAAGCAAAAGTTTTGGCAGTGTGACGTGGTACATAACCTTGATCTATAAAAATGCCAGGATTCCATTGTCATTGCACTAGGTACATGTATGCAGAAATAAGAGCCCTTGTTCAGTCTTTTAATAGTGAAAACAGCATAACAAAGTAACAGATGCCAGTCTGAGGTATTTTGCATTGATCTCGAGTTTGCACTTGCCTTGGTGTTGACTTGGCTGTTGGATACAAATCTAGCATTAGAACACTGGTGAATTATATTGTCAGGATGAGTAATGGGGGAGGGAATAAAAAACTTTTTCTTAAAAAACCCAAAAAAAAGAAAATATATAAGTAGCAGACAAAGAAAAGGTGGTGGCAGTCTCGAAGTACGTTGTTAAGCATGCTGTTTCCAATAACTAAGATAAACATTTTTCCATATTACTGCCAACTCTTTCCTTGGGCTAGAGCTTTCCAAAGTGAGTGTAACTTTTGTTCAGCAAAACAGAACCTGAGAAATTTATGAACTGTGAAAGCTGACTAAAGTAGCTTCAAGGTTCAAAGTCATAAGCACTGTGTATTCATGCTCCTTTTTCCCCTTTCAACACAGGCAGCTGCTCTTCTGTCGTGTAACATTGGGCAAGTCCTTCCTGCAGTTCAGTGCCATGAAAATGGCTCATTCTCCCCCAGGACATCACTCAGTGACTGGGCGGCCCAGTGTAAATGGATTGGCATTGGCAGAATATGTCATTTACAGAGGAGAGCAGGTAAAGAGCTTTTGGGTTGGTTTTACAGACTCTGGTTTGTCTTTTTCAAAGGCATGTAATGTATTGAGGTTTTTTTCCCCAGGTTTGTGGTGCTAGGGCTTGCTTTTGTCTTAGATCAAACTCCAGCTGCTGTTGCAGGTGAAGAGATGCATGTTTTGTGAATGATCCAGGGATTTTTACCTTTGATGCTTTGCCCTTTTTTCCTTTGGCATTAATTTTTTCTCCTCCCTAACAAACATTATTAATTTATCCAGAGAATGAAATAATAATAAGCAATGTGTGTGTCACTCTTCCAGGCTTATCCAGAATACTTGATTACTTACCAGATTATGAAACCTGAAGCCACCACTGAAGCTTAAGACAAGTTACTTGTGGGAAACCATCAGACTTTGGATGCGAAGATATCAACGGCTGCCATCCCAATAATTACAAGTTTTTATTGAAAAACTTCCCATTCCCAGGTGGTGTGGTAGCAAATGTGAACAAAATATACCAGTTTTGACTTGATAAAGCTTTAATAATGTACAGTATGTTTTTCTAAAATTTCAGAAATGTCCTCTTTTTCAGCACTTTAACAGATACCATTCCAGGCATAAACTGGGGTTTGGCTGTACTAAATTATAAACAAAAATTAACTTGAAACAATGGTTTTATACAATACTGCATTCAAACCTAGCAGAAATTGTAATGGTCTATACAGGAACTCATTTTACTAATATTGTGTTCTTTAAAACACGGCATTTACACTGAAAACGTTTTCATTTGTAAAACTGTAAATAAGAGCTTTTGTACTAGCCTGGTATTTATTTACATTGCTTTGTAATATAAGTGTTTTAGAACTGCAATCTTGTACAAAATGTTCTTTCCAGATGTTGGTTTGTTCATCTGTGTTTTCTCATGCAAGATAGATTTGAAAAATCAATTTTTTTCAGGTTTTATCACTTAATTGTGAGGGAGAAAGCAAATTTTATCTGAAGAGGTTTAGAAATATCCAACTTTAGATTGAATACACAAATTTTTGTTCTGTATTTTATTTATGAAATATACATTCCTGAGAATGATGGGCTATGAAAATAGAATGTTCCAGACAAACACTAAAGTGGTTTTCCACCTACTTCCTAGAGTTGCATATTTTATTTCTGTAAAATGCCTTTTGAAGTTTTTTATTTAACTATAGATATAGTTAACCTGTATCCTCACTTCAAGGCTAGTAGACCTTGCAAGTTACAGTTTTAGTAAATTATTTTCTTTGAATGTAGATGGAAAATTAACCTCAAGAAGTTCTTTCTTGAGTTTCTCTTGCTTACATTTAAGCCAGGAAGTTAAATAGTTTATTCCTAATATGAGGGCAAACAACTTGGCCTTTTTTGTGTGCTTTCTTTAGTAGATTAATCTACCTGTTGGTGCCCTCAGAATATGAGCATTGCAAGGTGGACATGCTAAAAGCCATCCTCTCATCTCCTGTGTCTCGTCCATGTTAACATTCAAGCTGTGGTTGAAGCAGGTGTGTAGGAGTGTGTTTGTCTGCTTTCAGCTGAGTTGAACTGCTGGAGCTGCACCTTCTGCTTCCAGCTCAGCCAGCTGGCAGGGGAGGAGCAGCTCTGCCACAGCAGCAGCTGCCTCTGGCAGCCCTGATGAGGCCCCTTGGACAGAGGAAGAGTGCCAAAGGTACAGCCCCTGCCCAGGTCTCATTCTGGTTCCTGGCTGCACCCAGCTCAGTCAGTGCTGTCATAGCTCTTGTGTGTATTCTGCTTTTCTGCCATCTGCAGTTTTTACCTACATATTTCAAAAATATGTAAATACAAATTATAAGTTACTTGGGGTTAAAGTGGTAGGAGTATATTTTAGTTGTTTAATATTTCTACATACAGAACACTGTCCCAGAAGACAATTTGTTTGCAGGGCATGGTTTTAAATGTAGTAACTGATCAAGATAATGAACTCCTCTTGCTGATGTGGTGGTTATGTGATTATGCTCTATGTAAAAATGTATTGAACCTTACCCAGTTATGTGAGGAAACTGAATAAGATTGCAGAATTCTTGCAGAAAGTAATATTGGCTATGAATAAAAAAGGCTTTGATTTTTTAGGTACTTTCTCCCAGCATGTTGCCTGTTCCTTAGGTATAGTAATGCTGGAATTTGTGTTCATGCAAAATCTGTTAATTATGTTTAAAACTTTTTTGTTATTGCTAAAATGCTTCATTCTATATGAATGATCACCTAATGTCTTGTAAAATATTGTGGTATGATAGCATTTTAAGTGGTACCACAATGTTGGTTTTGTCTGTTTGGGGATTTTTTGAGCTGTTTTTTTGCATGACATACCTTGCACTCTGAAGATGGAAGCTGTAATGATTTGATAATGCTGACTGTTGAGGTGAACCTTTAATCCCTTGTGCAATTAGTTCTGCTTTACTCATCTTGAAGTGTCTTTACATGTACTGTATGACATTCCATATCCATTTAACACTAAATAAATTTAATTCACTGGTTTTCTGGTAGCTTGGGAGTAATTACAAATGTAGTATGTTAACCCATTGTTTTAAATGTAGGTATGCACAATGCTGTAACAAACTGCATCGCTGGAGACAAAATTAATTACATTAGGTAGAAGAGCTTTAAATGTGGATGAAAACCTGTAAATACTGTAAAAACTTGTAGTTTGATATATGGCCAACTAACAGCTTTAGCTAGCAGTGAAAATGTTTTAGTGATAAACCCAGAAGTCAGCTACATTTTGTACGTTTAAAACTCCATTATGTGGTCCAGAACTGAGAAAGAAAACTTGCATATATTGGTTTTGTAAAATGGAAAGTAACCTAAAGGGTCTTACCTTTCAGATAACTGCATGGGTGTGATACATACCTGAGCAACAACAGAAGGAGCTGTTTAGATCACTGGTAGTATTTCAATAAGTAATTTTATTTCAGTAGGACCATTTATATGGTGGTAGGTTTCCAAAACCAGGTCTGTATACTACTTCTACTTCAGTAGACATGAGCACTAGAGGGCAGGAAAGCAAATGTTTTCTAAGATCAATGGTAATGAAAATCTTTAGAGGGTCTTGGGAACATAACTTCTGATAAAATTGCTCCTGAAAATTCCACCTATATAGGTTGTAAAAAATTAACTTTCCATTCTGCATTAGATTTGTTTTTGTTTAATTAAATAATTAGTACAAAAAGAAGTGATACAACTAAGTAAATTGAAAATACTAGGATATTTTCTTTAAAAATTTACTTGTAAGTTGAACTTCAGTTCTTAGAAATAAAAAAACAGTTCAGCCACACTCTTCTATCTTATATAATTGAAAAAGTTGATTATCCATGCAGTGCATGTTACAGGGGTATGTTTGCACTCATTTTGAATGCAAATGACTGTGTATAAAGGAATTGCAACTGTCCTTTCTACCCTGAACTTGTTCATTAGCTATGTATGTGTATCTGTGCATACACACACACTTGCTCACTCTCTGAAAAAAAAATTTAAAAGAAGTTTTAAAGGTGTATTTTCCTGCACAACATCATTGTCAGTGAGAGTGCTGCAGCCTAGGAGCCATGTCCCCTTCTTCGGCCCATCTCCTGAACTTCGTATAATAAAATTTTCTCTTTCACTAGAAACAGCCCCATGGGGGGCCTGCCTGTTTAAAAAGATGGTATAGAGACTTGATTGGTATTGAGCTGAAGGCCGCTTTCTTGCCTTCAGTGACCTGGCAGTGAGACTGAGGCCTGCCCCTCTCTGGTTCTTGGAGCTGTGCTTAAGTTGCAGTAGAAGGTGGAGGTGGTGCTACAGGGGAAGGCACGAGGGGAGGTGTGTCCCTCTTCTTGTCCCTGTGCAGCAAGCATGAGCAGTGGTGCTTCTGAGGTATCAAGGGGTTTATTCCCTTTCCCTGTGGCTCACTAGATCAGAAAAAGCTACAGGCAGCCAGAGCAGAACACAAAAGAAAAAGCATGTAGGTGACTGGTTTGAAGATAACAAGTTCTGCCCTAAAAAGGGCTCGGTTGGAAACTGAGAGAAGACAGACAGGAGGGAGAGAACAGAAGAAATAATAACCTGCAAAAAAAGAAAGGCAAGTTCTAAACTTACTGAAAAGACACATTAGGAATAACAAATGTAATTCTTAGGAATAGCCGAAGTAATCATGGTACACCAGCTTCCCAATTTACATTTGACATAAAAAAGCAATCAAGCACTGATTTGTAGACATTACAGGCTCCTTTTGAGAAGAACACACGTTTTAGAAGGGGAAAGTTGCAGCCAATTCAAAACAGTCATTTTATACCTGGAAAATAATGTGTGCAAGAAAAGAAATAGGGTTTAAATACCAAAGGCAAATGCCCTGCACAATAGCTTCAGAACTTTTGTTTCGAAGCATTGATTATCAGAGACAAGCTGAACCCCCCCCTGTAGACAGCATAAGAGCAAAGTATGTCACATTAAAGTAACCACCTGGATTCTGTATAGTGGTAGGATGCATATAGGTGGGGATTTTAATGCAGCCAGGAAATTGCAAGGAAGTGGAGGTGAGATCCATCTCTCCATCTGCAATCTTGATAAAGCTGGTTCATTTGTGAGTGTGTTTCAGCTGGGGTCTTCCTGGGTGGCACCAAAGGTGGTTGGGGTGGCTCCTGACATGTTCAGTGACACAGCCAGGGGAACACTTCCTTGCAGAGTTTTAGATGCACCCGTGCCTAAGAATGTATGATTGACACCTTTTATAGTTGGAAAAGCAGCTTCATGTCACCTGCTAATACTGTGCACAGATCTGGAGTGGTACATGTGGGGAAGGATTAATATAGAATAGCATAGCTGATAGAAGTAGCCTGAGAAATGGACTGGGAACTAGCTGTTTTTTCAGGGCCAGAGGTGTCTGGCTTTGTGTTGTCCAGCTGCTCTTCAAAAAGGTAACCTTTGCCAGCATTTGGAATCTTATTTTACAACAGAAAATTTATTCTATTTTAAATTGATGTGGGCATCATAGATCAATAGATGTGTACAGGAATAGAATTTCTTACTAGCCTGATAAAAAAGCTGGTAAGTAAATTAAGCAGGTAAATAAATTAAGCAAATAGGTTGGACTCAATCTTCGAGGGCCTTTCCAATCTTACTGATTCTGTGATTCTATGAAAGGAAAAAACATGGTTTTGCAACATTTGTTGCAAAAATGAATCAGTCTGTATAATATTTGTGACACAGCTGAGGGGGATGTTGTATCTAATAGCTTTTTAGTCAAAGTAGAAGCTGACAGCAGTTACATTAAGTATTGTTTTAATTAATGATAGGGTGAGCTACTGTGCAGTCCAAAAGTGTCGTCTTTAAATAAATAAACTTGTATATGATGACCAATGTCTGATCATGGTTCCCTATTTGAAAGTATTTTACTGAAGTATTACAAACATGAAATTAACTAATTAGATTTGAAATGAAAGAGGTTTACTTTGAATAATAAGTATTCATTAGAGCACTTGTTTTCATCAAACAAAGTCTAATTCAGTATTTAGGTAAAAAGCCTACTTAGCAGGTACTAAAACTTCAAGATTTATAAATAATCAAAAAATACATAAATAAGTGCAATTTGTACAGACAGCATAGTTCCAATAATAACATGAGGCCCCTGAAGCGCATTGTGTCAAAGGTGTTACTTAATGCAAAGATTCTAAACCAAGTAATCAGAGAGTGAAATCTGACTTCAGACTAAGTGGGCTAATACTAAAGCTTATTTCAAAAGATTAGGAATGTGAAAATGCACTAGAAACTGCAAAATGATAGGTTTTAAGAAAACACTCTCCTATTGGGACTAAATCTCTGAATGGAGAGCCATTTAGCACATAACTAGAGAGACGGATTTCTGAAGGTGCAGAACAGACCTTGAGAAAGAAATGAGGTTTAAAAAAAAGGAAGGGAGCAGGGGTATGTGTAACTGACTGAGCATCTCAGAGTGGTGGCAACTACATTAACAGAGAAAATCAGGTCAGTGGTACACCACAAGGTCAAGGAAATAGTCCACATTAAATTAGCGTGAAAGGCACCAAGTGTCTTGATGAGGAGGAAAAATTAGAGAAACATGCTGCTCTTGTTTGTCAGTCTGTCAGATTGCTGAATTTCTGAAATAAAAAACTTACAGTGAACCTTCTATCCAACATCCTACATATATATGCCACATAAGCATTTTGAGCAGCTTTAAAAGTCTCTTGGCATTTGTATAATCAGACTCAAAATGAGGTGGAGGGGCAGAATGATGAGCTAGCTCATTTCAAGCAATTCTCAGTAGCAGCACAGAGCAGATAAGTCCTGGGGGGAATTCTAATGGGAATAACCCATTATTTATAGGACTGGACAAATATGGAAACCTGCTTTTTTATGTAATTGTATATTAAACCATATGCCAAAGCACTTCTGAAATACCACCTGCTATTAAAATGGTTCTAAGTCAATTATAAATTTGGAAACACTAATAAAAAGAACAGATATTTATAAAATGCAGAAAGAAATAATAGTAATTTCAGACCTAGAGCAGTTAAGTGGAGTATTTCAGTTAAAAGGAAAAGTTCACACTTAGTGTAAATTGTTTTATTCAGGGATGTGCTTTAACATTTTGGATAGCTTTATTCACGTAAGACACCAAGTAGTGTCAGCTGTAGGGACATAGTCCAGCAGAAATACTGAAATCATGACAATAGTTTGCAAGAGATAAAAGAACTTTGTGGCAGATTTTAAAAGCCAAGGACTCATATAAAATAGAAACTCTCGGGTTTAAGTATGCCTCCTCTATGTCTTCTGAGATTTCCCTCCCCTTTCTCAGAAACACTAGCTGTTCAGTAAAGCAGTTGAACAAAATGTATGAGTTAAATATTTCATATATCAAGTTTCAGTTGTGTTTAGTTTTTTGTAAAAAAGAATAATGGTGTGACTGTACAATTAATAGCTTAGATATTATTGTGTGATAGAGTGCATTGCTATGTAGTACAGATGTTTTCTTGCAATATCAATAAATAACATGTTTTCCTTTAAAAAAAGAAACAAACTACAAAATACTGTTTAATATGTCTCCTCCACTGGACTGAATTTACAGTACTTATTTTGTGGAGTTTGTGGCTCAGCATCTTTAACCTACTTAAAATAGTGGGTTTGGACTCACTGACCTACTAGTTCTACCATAATGAATTACCTCATATCTGTAAACACACATTTGCCTCTTAATTCTGTTAGTCTCCAGAAAATTAATCAGAACTGTATTTATACCATAATTTAGCAATAGTGATTTAAGGTTATTGGGCTGGAATAGTTATCATCTCATCATCAGATGCTCCCTTGTTGTATCTAATTCTAATGGTAAAATGCAACCAGGATTTCCCAAGCAAATTCATTATGTCCTTAAGTTTTGAAACTGACTTTTTTCAGGTTTCTTCTTTTTTGCAGCATTCTGTCTCTTTAGACCCTTCAGAATCATTTAACTGTGGCTGCCTTTTGCACCTTCTCCCTTGCTGCAGGGAGCAGGGATTTGCCAGCATGAAGCACCTCAGCTTCTCAGTTCAGAGCCTGCCCCTCTCTAGACCCTCTGAACAAGCATGAGAAATCTGTTCTGTGGGGCTGCAGCTTCATGATGTAAAATAAAGTGAAGTGGGTGGCTTGTGACAGGAATGCACACATCCTAAATGAACAGCAGTTTCCATGGGGATGTCTGTACCTGTAATAGCAGACAGTCACGTGTCATTTTTATTGCTGGAAATTCCTATTTCTCTACAGCTTTCTTTATAATTTTATCTCGTTTCTCGTTTCTTTTTTCAGCCCAATGCTGTAATAAAGTGATTTGACATGGAGTTCTGTGATAGTCACAATATCCACTGAGAAGCTGAAAGACATTTCAGTTCATAAAAGTGAGGTTCATCCACCTTGCTCCCAGGTAACTTCGCACAAAAATATCTGCTGTGGTGCTTTCAATATGCACCTTTTAAAAGCAAATTATTATAGAATCCTGGAATGGTTTAGGTAGTGTAACGAAAATTAATTCACAAACATCAGAGGTTTATGTCCAAAAAGGAGACAGAGGAGTCCCTTTAACTTTATTCGAATAAAGGGAGAGGCTATGGGGCATTCCCCTGGGGTCTCTCGGATTTTTGGAGGACGCAGCCTCCTTTTATCCTCATTTCCCGGCCGCATTTCCCTCTCTCTTTCCCCATTGGCTGAGGTACTTGAGAGGTACAGACTTCCCGGAACGCCTGATCCCAAAGATTCCCCTCTAATGTATAACCCTCCCTTTTAATTTTTAATTCTTACAGAATTTAGGGGTTTTCTTTCCCATTGTTTCTTTCATCTTTCAATGTCTAATTTCATTTATCAGCAAACCTAGAGTTTATTTGTAAAAGCAAATATCTTTTTCCATTCCTCAATCAGTGGAATCCTTCCCATTGTTTCTTTTATCTCCCAGTGCTAGTTTTATCTACCAGCAGACCCCCAGCTTGTTTGTAAAGATAAATCCACTATTCTTCTCAGTAGGAAGGGACCCTTAAAGCTCATCTAGTCCAATCCCCTGCAGTGAGCAGGGACATCTTTAACTATGTCATCAGAGCTCAGAGCTCTGTCCAGCTTGAATGTTTCCAGGGATGGGTGATCTACCACCCCTCTGAGCAACCTGTGCCACCACTTTACCACCCTCACTGTAAAAATTAGATTAATTCTGGATGGTATTAAAGAAGCTATATTGCAACTGGTAATTTTAAAGCTTGTATTTGAGAAGGATAAAATGAGTATATCCTTCTAGAGGTATTTTATTTACTTTATTTTACTTGCTTTGAAATAGAATATTTCTATTCTAGATGTTAAATCTTAGGAGGAAGATCACATCATAATAAAGCTGTTTGCTCTTTTAAGTAGTTTGAAGTAAATAAAGAGTATCTGCCTGAGAGAAAAGGAACTATGTCCAGCTTGTATTTATAGTTTAGGATTCAAAAACTTAAGTTGGGGAACATACACCACTAACTGTTGAGAGCAAGGTAGACTAATCTGCTTGCTGCTGATGGAAAATGCATGTGAAATCTGTAGCTCCGTGTGTGGAAAGCAGGACTACCAAGACCACCAGTTCTGCCAATCAGTCATTCACATTTCCCACTGTTTTCCTCTATTGTAGCAAAATGTGAGAAGCTGCCCCCAGGCTACACAAACAATGCTCTTTATTGGTCTTTACTGAGGCATGATCGGGCATCTATGCAGAGACTGCCAGCCTCAAAGAAGTGCTAGTGGATGACATCTGCCAGCCTGGCTTTGCTACAGATAGATTTATGAGCTGTGAAAGATGGTCAAATTAACATCTTCTGCATTCTTGATGGGATTAGGGTTTCTGGGACATGCAGCCATTTGCATATTGCCCTGACTTACCACATCAGTATGGTGTTTGTAGCTCATTTTAATAGACGGGGAGGCAGTGGGGGCTTTCTCCCTTTCCATCCTACTGCTTTTCCAGTCGGTCTGGTCTAGGCAGTGGCATGGCTGTGTTGGTTTAACAGACCTAACAGAAATCACACTTCTTGTTCTGACTTCTTCCAGCTACAACCTTAATGCAACTCAAGAGCAGCAGCAGCTGTAAAAGCCGTTTTGCTCAGAGAAGGATGCTCTTCTCTGCGGTGAGCTCCTGCAGACACACACGAAGTTGAATGATAATGCATTTCTATGAGAGTCCACAAAAGTTGTCCCTAGGAGTTAAAGAGAGAAGATCTGACAGAAGCTACCTTTCTACGGCCTCAAGCAATTATTGGAAAGGTTAATTTACCAATAGAAACGTAGCTGAAAATTCTGTTAGCCTTAGTTCTCTGCCCCTTCACCCCCTCCCCACACAAGACTTAGGACCACATTTTTTTATATTTTTCTTTTTTTTTTTAATATTTATTTATAAATGGTGGTCATCCAGTGTTGGTAAAATATAGTTTGTGCTTGTCACTAGACCGGAGATGGCTTCAGTTTGCTGTGTGTGTTGAATGACAATGGTCACGCACCCCTCACAATATTCCCCAGCCTCAGGATGCCTGTGTGGGATAACTGGGTTAGGCACAAGCCTGTGCTGAACAGGAGCCCTAAGGTGCCTTGAAAAGGGAGGGTATCCAACAAACCACTGCTCTGAATTTACAAAGAATATTTATATGTACTTACTCCTTACCTAGACTGTAATAATAAAAAAATAAATGAGCTATCATTTTTCAAGAAATTATGACTTTTCCAGCCTTATCTTCTGAGTTACCTAGGCCAATTTTTACTCTCACTGATTTAAAATTAGCTGGTACTTCCTCTCAAGTGCGAATGCAACTGATGTGTGATGGAAATATTTTCACTAACCTCATTCAGGGGTTAGCTCCAAATTTCTCACAAGAAGTCTACTCCACACTGGCACCTTAGTTTGAAGAATTTGAAAGGAACTAGCACTGTTGAGAGTCCCACCACTCCACCAGGTTGTGGGCAGAGGAACTACAGAGGTGGAAACGTACATGAGTATCAGAGTCTGATCTCCTGAGGCAGCAAAGAGCATGAAGAAGGCAATGAAACATCTGCACAACCATTGCAGGTGAGGAGGACCTTTGTAAAAGGCAGAGCAAGCTGTGCTGATTATATTGTGGTGTCATTAGGCATATACACATCATTTTGTGATGTTATTTCATTACTAAGCCATGTTTACCACATGGGCACATAAAAGAAATTTGGGCTCTCCCTACCGGCCTGGTGCTGGCAGAAAGGCCCAGCTGGCTCCTCTTGGTGTCCCAGTCCTGTCTTTTCCCCACAGGTGCCTCCTGCCCATGGCTGGCTCCCCACCCCAGGGCTCCCTCATCTCCCAGAAATGAAAACAGAAGCCTTATCTCCCTTGGGTCTACAATAACTTCTTTCTTAAACCAAACTGCTTTTTGTTATCTGCTGCTGTTTTCCTACTCGACCACGGCCGCACAATGTTCCGGGCTCAGAGATGCCACTGAGGGGAGCGGAGCCGCTCCCGCTGCCTTTGCCGGGCCCGGGAAAGCCCTGAGGGCCCCCGCGGCCACGGAGCCGCTGTCCGGTGTCCGCGCGCGGCGAGCGGGGCCTGCGGGCGTTCATTGGCCCCGCGCGGGTGGGATGACATCGGGCCCGCCTTCCGCAGGGCCTCCGGCCTGCCCCGGCCTCTGCTGAGGGCGGCGGGAGAATAGAGCTGAGCGGAGAAAAGCATCGCACTACACCCTCTCGGCTCCAATGAGAACACAGGCGGCTTCAGCCAGGGATAAAAGAACTTCAAAAAAAAGAGACTGTAGTCTTGGAGCTGCTATTAACGGGAGATGAATTGCAAGAGACCATTTCATGCCCAGGGACTTCAGAGAGCAGCATCCCCAAGAGCCATTAGCTCTCAGCGAGAGTCTGCTGAAGCCCTGTGCTGTCAGGACAGAAGCATGCATATAAATTTTATACCATTTGTCTTTGAGCAGAAACAAAAGATCAGCTCGAAATCCTCAGCATCTTGTCTCGACCAACACGAAATAATACTGTCTTGTGTGGCTGTCTTGTTAGTCTTTTCCCATCACAAGAATACCGGTGATAAATTTATTCATAATTTTGAAAGGTTTTGCTCTTTAAAAAGAAGCAGCAAACACATGGAGTTGAGGCTAAATTTATTCCTGTTAGTGCAAATCATGCTGCTGCTAAGGATCGTGACTTTGGGAAGTGCACAGTACTTTTTTTAAATTGAAAAGAAACACAGCTTTAGAAGGTTAGCCACTACACTTTCTTCTCCTGCATTTCACTAAACTAACTCTGAGGATGATATATCAAATGTATTTTCTAGTTACAACTGCAGTGTGAAAAAAAGAAATTAATTAAGATTTTTTTGTTTGTTTGTTCTTTTCCAACCAAGAACTCAAGCCCTATAGACATTTTAGGACCTAAGGCTTTAATTTACTCATGAGAAAATATCTGCTGGGTCCAGCAGTCAGATTAAATACAGGCTCTCTAAATAATGTGGAGAATAACATGCTTTAAGACACTTTTTATTAAATTAAGAATGTGTGCTTAAGTAGATATTACATACAATTTTGTATTTTATGGATATCTATAATTGGACTGGATTTTGTCCTATGGATTTGTACTTAACAGATCCCTTCCACGTAAGGAAGGAGTGTGAGGGCTGAGAGAGTTAATCTAAACTCTGTAATGTTGTATGGTTAAAAGCCTCTTTCATGGAGCTGTGTTCATGAACTGAGCTTGGAATTCTTAAAAATCCAGATTATTACAGAGGAAGGGATTTGTTGTTTGGCAAATTGACAAAGCCTGCCATTTACTCACCTCGTGTGCTGCTTGGCTTTACAGTAAGTCTTAGATAGGGCTCACAGCACAAGGGAGGTCTAAAATATGTCAGGGGCAATTAAAAAGAGATTCCCAAAGATTTCAGGTTCTGTTATCCGACGAGCTCCAGCTTGAATAGTTGCTTTTTTAAATTTTCATGTCTTTTTATTCTTTCTGTGTCTCCACCTTGTTCTTATTTGCTAATAATCTGATGGCTTTTAAATTGCACCACAAACCTCCAAAAACATTGCATCCCTTCACAGGCTCCCGTAGCACAGGCTGGTCATAAACTCAAACATCAGTGTCAAAATCACATGTAGAAACATTAATATGCAAATACAGACAAGTACAGCTGGTAGAGCTGAGGGTTGAGCTGTGACTGCCTGAGCAGATTTCATTTGTTGAACCTCTGAATTCAGAGGAATGAATAGTGACAGAGACAGAAAATCAGCATCTTCCAGAAGGAAGTGCCTAGTGCAGAACCCAGGAAAGAGTAATTCCTATTGTGGACTGGGACAAAAGACTGACTGCTCAAAGTCTGGGTAATGCAACTCCAGATCCATTGTGGGAGAAGCTCTGCTCAGACAGTGATGAAAGAGTACTTCCATCCCATTTATTAATTTTTGATGTCACTTTACAGGAAAGAATTGCTACACACAGCAAGACTGCTTACTGCCTTCTTTAACCTTGCAAATTACAGTAACATCTTCTAATTGTTCCTTCAAAATCAGAAGGTGGTGAAAGACAGATTAGTGCTATTTAATAGGATCAAGGGTTTTCTATGTATAAAGAGAGCAATTAAAGCCAGACACACTAATTGTGTGCCCAGATTCAGCATCACTGATTTTTCTCCAAAGGAAAATCAGGGAATGGTATTGCCAGCTTTTGAGGTTCTGTTGGAACCTCCAGACACAGAGATGAGCTCAGCAGCCAGAAGAAAGAAAACAATGCTGTGTGCGATATGGCACAAAGATGATTTTTTTTCTTTGTAACTCTGAAAACTTCCTGAGTTATAGCTCCCAGAATTCATTTCCAGAAGCTAAAATGTCAATCATTTGGGGTTTTTTTAAGGTAGCTTATGCTTTTCCTTGAAAAAACACACCTAGTGTCCTGATACATCAGCTGGCAGCACCCTTGTGATAACAACCCAAGCAGCAGCTGCATATGGGAAAAGTTAATTATTCCCAGCATCACCTTCCTCTGGGAGGGAAGAGTTGATCAGGCCAACTGGATAAATAGTCAGAGTTTGGGCCTGGCAAGTTGGCCACACTGGCTCTTCTTGCTGAGGACAGTCAGGAGGTGCTGAGGAAGGAAGGGTGTGTTGACAGGAGCCAGCCAAGCCAGGCCCTGGAGCAGTGGTGAGGGACTGCCACAGCTGCAATGGGAGAGCAGAGGTAAAGGGTGGCTGCAGAGGGGGTGCATGGGCAGATCTGGGCAGCTGAACTAAATCCAGGGGTGGGAAGGGTAATGAGTACATCTTGTGGAGCTGCCACAGGACTAAAAGGAATCATTTCTGTTGGAAGTGAGGATCTTGGCTACAAAGTGTTTCTGGTTTGGTTGCCTTAGCTGATGGTGGTAGCTGTTACCCAGTCATGGGAGAGAATGAAAATGTTGAGATAGGAAGCAAAAAGCTGTGGTCTTCCCCTTTAAAAACAAATCTGAGGATCTCACTATGGTTTCCCAGCCTTTGGGATCTGCAGATCAGTTTGTCAGTAGAAAAACTGAGTATTTGTTTGTATTCAGCACTAGGCTTTGGTGTTATTAACCACAATAAATGCAATTAATATAGTCACTTGGGTTGTTGTATTTTATTACTTAGTGGTGCTAAAAGGAAGACTTTGAGCTATTTTGGAGACTCAGGGAAATATTGTGGTTAAACATAGAGAAAGGGGTCCTCTTCTTTTCTCTCCCTCTTGGGTAAACAATGAATTTGTTCAGAGTTCCTAGCTGGGTTTTCAAATGCAGAGTGATGTGGGTAATCAGCTTGGTTGCCATGGTGTTCCACCTTTGCATCTGATGGTGAGAAATACAAGCTCTAGCAGCACTGCACAAAGCCACTGTGCTGGGGCCATGGAAGTAAAACAAAGCTGGGCATTATTGCAAGGTACTGTGCAATGCTCTGGCCAGCAGCCTGCTCTGTGGCTGCTTGGGTGACAGGCACATGAAGGAAAGGTGAGCAGTCATTAAGAAAAAATAGTCATCCAAGTCACATTCAGTGATGATGAAGCTTTTGCATAGTGCATGCATAGAGCATTATCCAGCTATTTGCTGTAAAGGAAATTTTCTTGGCACTAAGAGCTGCATGCAACAGTCCAGATCCTCAGGAGAGCCGCTGGGCAGATCCTGATTACTTCTTAGTGGCCTTCTCACAGCCATTTTTATAACTGTACAGAAAGAGTCTGCAACTGTTCCTGGTCATAGGCAGGTGTCTAGGGCTGTGTAGGACCCCAGACAGCTGAGGGAAACTTTAGCTTTCCTTACCAAAATGTACCCCATTTTGTGTGGATCAACCTCTCGAACCGTGCTTTCCCCCAGTACAACAACTTGCCTATTTCAAAAACTATGTCATTAGCTGGGTGAAATATCATTTATCTCCTAAATCCAGTTCCTGTACCTAGATGCTTCTGAGTTTCTCAACCTTTCTTTTCACAGCTGGTTTCTCACACAGCCCTGTTCAAGTTCTTGTTTGGAGATAGTTCACCAACTGTTCTGTGGGAAACAGGACAAGACTGGTTCATGTAGCTTGTGAAATCTCTGTCAACAAGAAAAGTTTTTCTAGGACTTATTGTTCAGTGAGGTCTTAGTCGTTCCTTTTTCTGGTACCAATGTATGGTTTTCTACTTGGGTGATTCCAGTGTAACTTTAAACTTTAGGCTGACAGAAATTGATTTTGGGGAGGGAACAGCTGTCTCTTCATATTTATGTCCATTGAAAGAAGTTAACGTACTTGAATGCACGAGCCGTGCCTAGGTGCTCTCACCCGGGTCAGTTACGCACTGTAACAGTGCTGCAGATGTTACAGGGCTTCGACGAGACAAAGAATTACGCGAGTTTCTTGTCACAAAATAGTTACCGCTTTATTGGGGAGTAGAAGAGGAGAGCGGACAGAGTCGGGGGGCATTGGCGGCGGTGGCCGAGGGCAGGCGAGGCCGGGAGTGTCCGGGCGCGGAGGCCCGGCCGGAGCGGCTCAGCCCTCCCAGAAGCCGACGAAGAAGCTGCACAGCGAGTGCCACCGCTCGGCGCAGTAGGTCTGGGCCGGGTCCTCGGAGGGCTCCGGG
>WBNO01020645.1:20052-35005 GCA_013400575.1 Peucedramus taeniatus
CCGACGCCCCTCCCCGGCCGCCGCCCGCGGGGGGACAGCGCGGGGACACGCCGGGAGCGCTGTGCCCCGACGGCACCGGCTCGCAGGAGACCGCGGCCACACTCGCGCTGTGCTCCGGGAAGCCGCACCCCGGTACCACAAATCTATCCCGCGACCCCGGCCCCCTTCCCAGGCGGCGAGCGATCCTCGGAGCCGGGCCAGGGCAGCTCGCCTGTGCGGGCATCCTCCGGGCACCTGGGGCAATGCCTGTGAGCCTGGTGTATGGGAATCTTTTTATTTATTTTCCTCCGCAAATGGAGTTAAAACGGATTCTCGTTTCGGAAGTAGAATATCAGTGTGGATTATTAAGGGTGATTAAAAAAAAAAATGTGGTAAGAGTCTTCTCTATAGAGTGTGTTAAAAAAATGCCAGAAGTTTCAAGAGAGCGTAGACATAACCTTTATGTTACTGCATGTTTGAGGATGGGGTATCAGACACCAGTTTCAGAAATCTCTTTTCAGAATTAGGATCTCAAAACCCACATGTACTTATGTTTCATGGGTGGTGATGTACTTCACTCATCTGTTCCAAACTCTATTGTTCTCACCCTGTCACTCAACAATGACAGCTCCCTGCTGCCCTCGCAGTATTGGCTGAACAGATGAAGAACAGCCCTGCCCAGAAGGACTTGGGAGTGCTGATGGATGAGGGGCTGGATATGACCCAGCAATGTGCACTGACAGCCCAGAAAGCCAAATGTGTCCTGGGCTGCATCCAAAGCAGCATGGCCAGCAGGGTGAGGGAGGGGATTCTGCCCCACTGCTCTGCTCTGCAAGACCACAGCTGGAGCCCTGCACCCAGCTCTGGGGTCCCAGCACAGGACAGAAATGGATCTGTTGGAGTGGGTCTAGAGGAGGGCATTAAAATAGTCAGAGGGCTGGAAGACTTCTCCTGTAACAAAAAGGAGAAAGGTGGAGACAAACTTTTAGCAGGGCCTGTTGTGATAGGACAAGGGATAATTAGTTTAAACTAAAAGAGAGCAGATTTAGACAGATATAAAGAAGCAATTTTTTACAATGAGTGTAGTGAGACACTGGAACAGGTTTCCCTGGGAGGCTGTAGATGCCCCATCCCTGGAAAGATTTGAGGCCAGGCTGGATGGGGCTCTGAGCAGTCTGATGTGGTTGCAGATGTTGAAGCTTGTTGAAGGGGCTGAACTAGGAGACCTTGAAAATTCCCTCACAACCCAAACTGTTCTATGATATGACTCAATGGACAAAAGCAGTTGATATTGACTCATTAATCTTTCTGTGCTCTAAGTCCTAAAAATGAAAGATTTCTGCAGAGTCTGAGAGAACGACTGCTGGAGAAGAGGTGGGATTCTCTAATTAAGGGGTAGGGGAACATTTCCAGGTAGCTCTCCCACTTCCTAGCTGCCTTGCATAGTTAGAGCTCTTCCTGGTTTGTTGTTTGGAGTTGGAGAGAAACAGCAGAGGAGAGAGGACCATGAGAAGGAAATAAAATATCTTGGACAACAAACCATAGGAGAAGAGGCTTTACAACCAAAAATCTCAAGAGGAAGCTGCCTGGAGTTCCATACATAACTACCTCTGAAGGACAAGACTGATCTGACTGTTAGCTCCTTTCTCAGCATGCCACATTGTGTATTTCATTGTCATGGGTGCTGAGGACTCCTCATGGGCTGTAGGAGGAATCCTGGCATCAGACTGAGGGCTGTGGGTACCATGAGGCATCATAAAGGACTGCATTGTGACTTTTAAAATCTTCTGTGGCTCCAGTGAGCACAAAGCACATCATGTGCCTTGGCTTATTAGTTCACCAAACATTGGAGTTGCTTTCAAATTAAGTTCTGATCACCTGTAATGGTTATATATTATTACACTGAGATCTCTGTCTATTTTTCACATTCTTGCTGCCGTTTATGCAGTGTGAAATGGAGTTGTTTAATATCTTTGAGATAATTTTTATAGGAGATTATCCTAAGTGTATCAGCTTTGGAGGAAAATATTACTGTGTGTTCTAATGAGCACATTGCTGTTATATTTTTTGGACAACTTACTTTACATCTCATACAAGTCATTAAACTTTAGGAGCTAAGGAAAGAAAATAAACCAGAATGAGATTTCTCTAGCCTACCTATACAATAATTAATCTTCCTTAATATTCTCTGCCATGTTCTCCTGCTCCTGTATTTACAGACACACTTCCCCCATGATTGTGACTTCTCTTTTGCAGTAAAGCAGGTGTTAGTCTTTGATGCTCATTGCTTTTATATGAATTTTCCTCCACAAGCTGCAATTTTTTCTCTTGGATTTGATGGGGATACAGTGGGGGGAACATTTCTTACATTACTAAAATCACTGTATCCTTTTGTTCTGTGTTTGCAGTCTAAATCTAGTTAGTCTGTGTGACTGTTGTAGCTGGGTTTTGGCCACACTTTCCCTGCTGTCCCCCTATGTTAGAATAACCTTTGCAGCCCTAGAAGTAGCTGGTTATGGAGTTATCTTTGCAAACATGATTAGTGTGCACTGATTAGTGCAGAGATGCACTAGTGCATCTAATGCATTAGTGCAATGATTAGTGGCAGAGAGATTTCCCTTGCCTCTGCAGAGAGCCTGAAACAAATCCCTGGGGAGTTAATGGGCCTGTCTGC
Organism: Peucedramus taeniatus; assembly: GCA_013400575.1. Lineage (NCBI taxonomy): Eukaryota > Metazoa > Chordata > Aves > Passeriformes > Fringillidae > Peucedramus > Peucedramus taeniatus. The sequence continues at coordinate 22,706 of WBNO01020645.1, forward strand.
CTGAGCAAATGAAATCAAGAGTGTGCTTTACCATGTGAGTTCTGCAATGAGGAGTCACAGATGTACCCTGTTGGGTGTAACCTGGCCTTCAGTCCAGATTCTGAACCAAATTCAAGTTAATGTGAACACTCACAGGAGCAGCCTAAAGCATGAGACTCAGGGCAAGATACTGGTCTGAAATACCTGCACAAAGCCAAGATGATGGATGCTGATGGACTCATGTCTGCAGGAAAGAATGAAAGGCTACAGGAACCACAAGCTGATTGTGAGACAACAGCTGTCATACAATAGCAAATAAAATAAAGATATCAGCCATAAGACACAGGAAGTAAGGCATGGGCTAAAGCCAGGCCTTGAATTGGGCATTGTATCCAGTGTAAGCATTACTCTCCAAAAAATATAAAGATCAACTGAACTGAGTCTGTAAAAGAGCAATGAGAGTATCACAGACCTAGGAAACATTGTTTATGATGAGGTGATTTAAACAAGGGTCTTGTTAACCTAACCAAGAAAATAACTGAGAAAGCAAATGGTAAAAATTGAATCACTGATTAAAGTTATCTCCTTATGCATCTCTTTATTTTAGAAGTACAGATCATAGCCTTAATCACACTTTTCATTGGTCAATGAATAAATTATCCTTTAGGTTTTAACTCTGAAGTGAAAAACCTATATTCTGTTTAGAGGCCACTTTGAAGGTATTGCACAGGAAACTGTGCTAGGGCTTTGACTTCAGGGTTTTGATCATTAAAAATTCAGTTGAATTAATAATTTATATTTTATAAAAACTCCAGTCACTATGAAGAATAATATCCATTTCTCTTATTCCAGCCTCGAGCATTGCAGCAACAACTGCAAATGATTGCAAAAGTTTTGTTTTATGAGTGGAAAGTAATCACAGTTTCCAGCCTTGTCATTATAAATTCCTTTTCAGAGAAGTGGGTAGTGTAAACAATGTTTATAATTCATAAACTGAAATGTTTTAAATACACAAGACCATAGCTGTGTTTAAACTTCTTGTTTGAGCTATCAGTCTTCTGATTTCTTGGTACTGGCTCAAGAGAATAACATCATATTTAATGTGTCTACAGGGAGATAGCCTGACCTTCTCAATTACCTTTAGATCCTATTTAAGCACTTCTCTACAGTCAGACTGATGCCTTTGTCCAGGTTTTTGAAATGTTTGTGTGTTGCTTCTTTCATTCCCTGACAATCAAGTGCCACTGAAATTCAACTCAGTCTTTCATTCAAGAGGTACCTTTTTGCAAAATGACAGAAAAGTTAAAGAAACTGCATAGTATTGATCAGGAGATTTATAAATCAATTTCTTATGATGCAGAATTGGTTTGAAATTATCCATATGCCCATCCTTCAGTCAACAGATCATGCTGCTGACGATTGCTCTCTTGGAAGCCAGGACATTGCACTTCTTCAGAATCATCCCAGAATACATTTTCTCCTCAATTTATCTGCTTTAACAGAAAATATTCCACATATATTTCCACCATCTTTTCCATCTTGCATTCCCTGCAGGCTTTTCCATGAGCTGGTCTGAGTCATTGCCTTGTTTTCTGCCCAGGTCAGGAAATCTTAGAGAATTGAGTTTTGGTAGTGGCTCCTTTGCTCCACAGGAGCTGCTTTGTTCCTCACACCATGTATATGTTCTTTTCTTTAGTTGACTTGTATAGTCTCAACTCAGATTGTTGCGTTTCTGACTAGAAATACATAACTACATGCAATTTTTTTAAAGTATGTTATTTTTCATGTTTAAGGGGCCACCTCTTAAATATCCTCTTCTGTAATCTGCTTTCCACTGTGAGGATGCTGCTTTATCAGCCATATAAACGTTGCCATACTTATTCTTTACCTTCATAAACAAAGTTGGAAAGCTTTTTCATTTCTGCTTCTCAAATGTTTGTCAAAGAGCCATTGTTGTCTCCCCTTGAGAGAACCCACATGACCACTATTTCCTACCTTCATTCTTCACTGTGCTGAATGGACTGACCTCAGTGCTGACAATGCCCCTTGTTGAGCTGGGTATGGGAGCTGCAAGAACACCCCTACAACTCCAGGCTTTTCTATCAGCTGATCAAAACTCTAAGTCTTGTGAAAGGCTGAACTTGAGCTTTGCCTTTTCCATTCTTTAAGCTCGTTCAAAATAATTGTGAAGAAAATCACAGAAGGAATTTATTTCAGCTGGTACTACACAGAGGACTCCACTGGAATGTCATAAAGACCATTTCCTGTCATAGAACTTATGGCTGGTCATTCTCTGGTCAGTTTGGAGAAGTGGGAGATACATTACTCATTGTTGTAGCAAAATGCATACAGACCTACATGGAATTGAAACCCCATGCAAGTATTGCAGAGGGAAAATGAGCTCCCTTTTGAATTGCCCTTGTCCCCTTATTTTAAGCAGAGACAGAAGGATTGGAGGAACCCATTCAATCTGAACATTTCTAGAAATGTAAAGTATTAAAATTAGCTCAACAAATGCATCTTGACATTGTTTCTTGGCTGCAGTGTGGTGGAGGTGACCAACATACCAGGAAAGGCTTATTCCATAATTTAAGTGACAAGAGAAGCTAAAGAGCAGGAGGGTGTGGGGAGCTAAAGTGATACAGGAGATTATCTATTAAAATGTTATCAGAGAACACTTGTATCAGATGGTGTGAGAGCATGCTGTTATTGCAGCAGCAGCAGGCACAGCATGAGGAGAGCAAATGCTGGGGATGTAAAACCTGGACTAGGCATGAGCTGAACCCCCAAACACCACACAGGGCAGGAAATGCTGTGCAGACCACTGAGACAACTCACAGGGGTGGGAAAGCTTCTTTCTTTTCTTCTTTTCATGAAATGCAAGGAAATGTCACATTCTGAAGATGTAAATTTTGATGGTTTCATTAAGAACATGTAATTGTAGAGCTTTTTAATGAGGAAACAAATCTTTGACAGCCAAGCTGTAAACAGAAGACTGAGTGCTTTTAAATGTCTTCTGAATTGAGTAAAAAGGCTGTATGTTGGAATACAAATTAAAGAAAAAGATTTCTAGAATAAAAGGTCTGAACTACCAGATTCCAGTTAGAATTCCAGAAAAACTAAGTGGCAAATTTATAAAACTTATAACAATAAACTGTCCTGGTATGTTTAATTTAATTTCCTAAAAGGTAATAGAAATAGTCAAGTTTCTGTAATTGATAAAAATGCAATATGCATAGTGCTTTCTGGGTATCTCCACAGTAAAATATTTCTCCTGAAACTGGAGGAGGTTCAGACATTTAACTTGCCCAGAAAGTCCCTTTATTTGGACTGAACTCTTTTGCCACCTGCTGAAGGCTGGAGATTGGTTTTCCATGGTGTGAGCTGATACATAGACTATTACAGCAAAAAGTAAATGTCAAAAGAGATAATTGTGAAAGATGTCATGTACCTAAAAGGTGGATGTTTTTCTAAAGGAATCCCATTTTTTTGTGGATTATGTTTATTTTTACATTGTGGTTTTATCTGAAGATCCAAAATAGGGAGGAGAATGCTGGTGTATTAGATACAAGCAAACAGTGAAGCTGGCCCTGTCCTATAAATGATTGTGATTTTTATGGGGCAGAAATGCACAGGCTATGCAAGCCTCTATACACTCTGTCAGCATACAACTGGTGGCTCTTGTATTACAAAATTCAAAGGAGTTTGATATATTGTGTTTCTTAAGTAGAACTATACTCTGCATAAATACCAAATAAATAAAGAAACCATACACCATAACAAAGAAACAAAAACCACCCAAAAAAAGAACTAAGAATGTAAGAAAGTAAAAATTACTTAAGGCAGTTGACTATCATATTCCTGCTCCTTTGCAAGAGCCTTGTCACTACATAGGCCACTGAGTTTGCACATCCCACATGGTCAGGTTTGTGTCTTTTCTTCTGTTAGGCAGTTAAAGTTGCTTTCTCCTTTCTGCATCCTGGTCTCTTTGGGCCTAAAAGGCTCAATTAGAAATGGAAAATAGTTTTTCTGTACCCTGACTGATTAGAAGAGCATAATGATGAGACCTTTAGAATTACCAGCTCAGGCAGTGACAGAATCATAGCAAATACCACAGTGTCCTGCAGGGAAGGAGCTGCTTGTAGTGCTTGGAGGATGCAGGTGGCAGGCACAACAGAGCAGTGGGATTGCATGCAGGCAGGCTGAAATTTAGGGAAAATCTGGTTTGTGGGACAAGATTGCATGCATGATGTTAGATGCTCAGCCCAAGGGCTGCCAAAATCACAATCATTCCTTCTGCCCAATACATCCAGCTCTCCCCAGTTAAGCCCTCGGGGGTGCTGAAGTTCCTGTATTTTCCATCACTAGACTGATGTTAGAACCTTTGTTCCTGGAGCAATATGCCATGCAGGGCTTTTCTCCTTTCTTACCCCACCTGATACCCTTGCCAACAGTGATGGGTCTTCTGCCTCCAAAATCCTATAGTGTAAGTCAGCATATAAGGCTAAAAACTGCCTGTTTCATTGAAAACACTCTTATATATGAGGTACAGAGACAGCAATGAGCATTTCTTGAAAGGAAATTATGATTTTTCAAAATAATGCAGAAACATTAGTATCAATAATCAATGGCATTAAATTATGTGAATATTTTCCCCTATACTACTATTCTACATCCAAGGTTTTGGAGTTTTTTGGGTTTTTTTTTACTGGATATCTATTTCCTTCATCTTCTGTCAGTGTGTTTCCCAGGAATGACTCTCATGATTGGACTGCAGGGGAGCAGGAATGTTGTAGCAACACTTAAAGACAGAATATATATTTGGAAGCATATGACTTGAGGCATTGTTTGAGCTCTGCTTGTGCCACCCCAAAATTACACGTTTCAGCTTTATAAAGTAAGGCATACTGAACAACAGTTGAAGCTCAACAAAGGATTTACAATTCAAATTTTGTGCCTGTCTGGCTTGCCTGTCACTGAAAGTTAGGCTTAAACTCACAAAAGGGGGTTATTCAGAAGCAAAGTAAAATGCTGGTTCTATGAAAAAAAAAATTACAATGTAGTGCATATTCAGATAAGTAACTGTTGTGCATTATCTGAAACCAAAAGTGATGTTAGTAGTGAGTGCAGTGACCTGTGCTGTAAATAAAATCAGTTTGCATTGTCAGATAGCTCAGCACAAAAGGCATTATGTTTTATCCTTATTTCCCTGTCCCTGGACTCGCCCCATCTGTGCTGAGGTGATGCCTCTAAGGATCATCATGGAACCTTTTCAACACACTTCAAGGAAATGGCTTCCACTACAAATATCTTTCAAACTACTTTGTACTTCCTCAGTAGCATAGCTGTTGGCAATCTAACCCTTTTTGAAAGAAGCCTGCAGTGAGCTGCTGAGTCCCCAAAGCCCTATTGTTCCCAGTAACAGCTGCTCTATGTGTTACCTGTGATGGTAGCAGGTGTTTGGGGCTTTCAAACCCTTGAACCCTTAAAAATTGTAGGCTGGTGGCACACCAAGGAAGCATCAGTCTGGTGAAACTGTAATTCATAATTTGGATGCACTGGTACCACAGCATAAACATTCTTAGAGTGAAAATTAGGGCTATTAATCACCATTATGCATTAATTTATTGTCATAATGTGGTTTGGCAGTAATAATATTCTGCTATAATCCAAAACGTAAGAGGTAATGTCTAATTTCCAGTTTCACCTCTTGAAACTCAGGTCTTTTATGTATATCTCTCCTTCTGTTAGCAAATGTGCACCAAGAACATTTGTCATGATGTTTTCTCTGATGATTATGTTATCGACTTAGGCATTAGTAAATATTCTATACTGTGTTTTATTTTATGCATTCATTTATTTAAAATCTCTAACTGGTTCAGCTTTGTTACCCACAGCAAAAAAATTGCAACTAGTTTGTTTGCTCATTGGATCTTGTAGCTCCCTTTCTCTTACTGTCCTCCTCCCTGGCTTTTTTCCCCATCAGCTAGTCAGTCTAGCCAGTATTTCCTCTCAGCCTGAAGAAGGTATCTTCACTTGATTCAGTAAACTGCTCTAGACACTTTTGACCCTTTGGCCTAGATTTCCCCTGATTGTAATAGAAACTCAGACAACTTGCTCAGGTTTCATGGAAAAGTCATCACAAGGTGTGAGCCCATTAAAGAGTGTATATAGACTCCATTCAGCCAGTTCACATTGAAATATTAAAAGGGTAAAATAAAGTGATGTGTTTTCACTGAGGGTGGGAGCAAAGATGAATTTAATTAGTTAAAAATGTATTAAAATATTGAACCGCAGGAAGCTCTACGAGAATTTTCTTTAAAGAAAAAAGGGAATCCAGCAACATCTTCTGCAAATTTTGCAAATGTCTTCTCAGTACCTAAAACTGTCTCAAGATTAAATTCTCCTCTTGTTGGCGAAGATAAAACTACATTTTTCCCTAGCATCTTCATTATTTTTTTACTATGTACATGTGAAAAATCTTGGGTCCAGACTTCATTTACTGCTGTCAATAGTTCCACTGATTGGCAGTTTTCCTATCATGTTCCTATCTACCTAATTTAAGAAAAATGTGAAATTCATTCAGAAGCCCAGGGTTTTCTGAAATGTCTTCAATGATTAGACACAAGTAGGGACTGGGAAGGACTAACAAGATCAGGACTACAGTAAGTTTTTCAAGTCAAATACATTAGAAGAAAAAGAGTCAGGCCTTTTAACATCTTTGTGCCTTTCTTTGGTGTAAATGAAAATTGCTTCTTAAGAGAACAAGAAATCTGAGGAATAGCCTGTGCCCAGGGGATGCATCCTACTGTGTGTCTCTTTACAGTGGGAAGGGCAAGAGGTTTCAGGAAAGTGAGTCAAACTATTTCAATGAGATAAAGTTGTGTGGTGGGAGTCTGTAACCATGGTGATGAAACCACTCAGGTACATCAGAGCCCAGGGGGACTGGCCTGATAGTGGTTAATATCCAGAAAGCCACTTCAGCCTCCCAAGTCAAGGGGAAAAAACAGTTTATAAAGAATAAAGACTTTTTCACAAAATAATTTTTACTGATATTCAAGTGATTGAAACATGCTCAATATGGTGTGTGTAGGTGCCTCATCTGAAATCCAACCAAGAGGCATGATTTTGGCAAAAGCAAAGCAGCAACAGATGCTTCTGACAACTGAGTTGTGTAACAGGTTTCTCTTTCTGCAACCTAGGTCAGCTGTTCCTCACAGAAAGTTTAACTGAAATGTTAAGGCATCTGATGCTAATCAGAGGGATAAGAAAATAAATGGAGGTGTGATACATACAATGGAGGTATGATCTTGTTTTCCTTACATTGATATTTCTACTGGATTCTTCATTTACTAAAGCTGCACATAACCATAAACTCTGCTACTTGAGCTTTTGTATGACCACAAGAATTCTGTATTTATCTCAAGTATAAAATAAAGAAACAAGACCTGCAGGTGGTGGAGAACTTTGTAGACTGATGGAAGGACAGACAGTGGGAATTATTTGAACAGGAGAGGCATTTGGTATACATTGCAAACCACTTGTACTTTGCTGCACTGAGCTGTGTTTTAATTCAGACATTTAGACACTGGCTAATAAGAGTGTTTTGATAAGGTGTCTGTGAGGTTGCACTGTTTTTGACACCAGGGCTATTTAGAAGCTATTTTTAGGTCACTGTGGTGTTAATGGCATTGTAAATGTGGTACTTTTAGGCATGGAAATGAACTTCTTTTAGTCAGTGAAATACCTCTCACACACTGTGGTGAATCCATAACTAGATATGTGGATTAGGTGATCTGAGTTATAAAAAGTGTGTTTGAGGAATAGCCATAGATCTCCCTAAAAAAAACCCCTTTAGTGTTTGTGATTTATTTTGCCCTGCTAAACCAAGAAAGTTGTGACCCAGAACTAGATAACAAAGCCCTGCCAAGTTTTTGCTTTCAAAGATACTTCTTTCAACTGGCTGCAATAGTGTAAATAGGAAATAATTTTGCCTCTTAATTTCTGTTGAAGTAAACCTTGTCTTATTGTAATAATTTTAATATCTCTTATCACACTTGAACCTAACAATATTAATTGAATCTTGTGTAATCTAACACAGGAGCTTGTCCTGTCATGAGAAAAATGTCAGTCAGAAATCACAGTTAATCATTGCAAAAAAACATTAGGAAAAATAAGTCTTGCTTATTTACTATTCACAGAAGTTGGTGATCTGAAGAATGCTTCCCAGTCTAGGAGAATAAAACTACACAGAGTGTCAATATTTCTATGTTATTAAATCAGCAACAGCAGATGTAGTCTGAATAGCTATGTGGTGTAGTTTCATGTGAAGTACCTTCAGTAATATGCTACTGAAAACGAGAATAAAGAGTTTACAATATGCAATTTCTGAAATTTATTGCAGTCTTGATCATTACACTGCACTTACTGTAGCAGACCTTACAATTGTAAACTACTGTAATGTGTATCATTTGCACATCAGTAATAGCCATTAGCAATTAGCTACAAACAGCTATTTCCAACATCACTTACAAAAACCAATCTCAAGTTGTCACTTTAAAAAGCTGCAGTAAAGACCAGGATTTTTTCTTCACGAAAATATACATTTATTTTCAGGTACAATCTGACCTATTAATAAGCATATTTAAACTATTACCACAAGCACTGACACAAACAGCTTTTTCCATTCTTAACACAAATATTGGTTCATAGATTGAAGCTACCATGCATTTTTGATTGTTCTTAAGAGAAAACATTATTCAAATATATCTGTTGCTTAACTTCTGCTACCCACTCTGCCCTCCACCACTTCATCATCACTCTAAATAGTAAGTCCAGCCTAATTCCTGAGTGAGACAGCTCCCATAGCAGGGCAAACCTTGTGAGAAGGCAAATCTTTCTCATCCATTGATTAACATCTTTTATCATTAATAATGAGACTGCACACATACTAAAAAAAAAATTATCTCCTGTGCAAAATAATTTCATGTGTGGCCTCAGCTGCCAGAAGAGTGCCTGCCCATGTGTGTGGAAGATGTGTGTGGGCAGGGACAGTTCACTCTCTGAGGGATGGAGCCAGCTGAAGCTCATGCAACATAAAAAGAAGGGCAGCAGGCAGCTGGGAAGTCACACTTCAGGGTAGTATCTTGTCAGGTTCATCAGTATCTCCCCAGGATGTGTTTTAGTGTGGAGAGGGTGAGGTGAGATGTCTCTTGGAGCTTGAACACACAAATTTGCTTGTTTGTTTGCTTGTTTGTTTGTTTGAAGGAGTTATACTCTGACATTCTTATGTGTTTCTGGTTTGTGTAAGAAGAAAGAAATGTATCGAGGAAAATACAAACTGAATCTTTAACATCTGAATCCATGTACAGTTCATATATCATCACCTAGAAGCTAATCAATGGGAATCAAAACAAAAAAACACTTACCTTGTATCTTTTTTAAGGCAACACCAGGTTTATTTCAGGGTTGCTCTCCAGAGGAGGCACTAGGTATGCTGAATGATAGTTGTTAAATACTCAGAAACATGGATAATCATTAAAAGAAAGGAAGTATACCAATGGCATCTCAAAGTTCTTATCTGTATCTTTTTTACCTTCAAGAAAATATCTAAGGATAGTTGCATGCAAAAAAACCCACAGCCAAACATCTTAAGCTCAATGCTTCTTAAGGAGACATTGTCATAGTGAAGCAGGACTAGAGATTATCTCAAGAGAGCATCACTCTGTGCCTCTGCCCCAAGACAGGATGAACATTGTCACTGCCATATCTGACAGAAGCTTACAGTCATTTTATTGAAAGAAATGCCATAATTTACCTAGGCAATCTACCCAGTGCTTAATTATCCTTATTCTTAGAATGTTTTTACAAATTCTTGCCTTGGTCTTTCTTACAGCCCATTACCTCTTGTCCTGCCAGTGTATCCCATGAAGAACAGATGGCAGTCACATCCAAATATTTCCCAGGGACACATTCCTGTAAAGAGCAGGATAGCTAGAGCATATTTTCCCATAAGAACTAATGATGGGGAAAATGCATACAGGGATTGAAGAACTACACATGGTTTAAAATCACAGGGAGCAGGATCACTGGGAGGAGAGTCTCTCTCTGCTGTCCTTTCATGCACACTGTTCTGAAAAGTATCATCTGTGCCATCTAAGAGACAATGCCCAAGAAAGCTCTTGCAGTGCAAGCATTCTTTATGTCTCTTTCTGGACAGCTGCATCTTCATCATCTTCCTGAGAGAAATCAAAGCCAATCCATCATAGGCGGGGGACAGAAAAAATGGGGCAAGGATGGTGGTGAGTGGAGCACAGTATTAAATGGTCAGCAGCAAAACCTTTAAGTAGTGGACAGAGAAACAGAGGACATTGAGATGCCACTGTATTGCCTTAATGTCTGCTGAACCCTTCTACACAGATAGAAATGATCATAAAGTTTTCCCAATATTCTCCCCCCTGCAAGCCATCCAACACCTATTTGCTCTGCTTTTTGTTGATCTTCATATTTACAAGTAGTGAAATGGGTTGACAGAGATGACCTTTATAATCACTCTTTATTTTGTGGATCATATTATATTTCTGCTTTCTGGATGGACTGGCTGCTTGAATTATGAGGTTTTTTTTACTTTGATCGAGTTATCTCACAAGTCTTAATACATACTTCGAATTTGACTGCAGAATGGGGGTGAACAAATGCATGGCAGATGTCTAATGACTGTGAGAGTAAGGGGTGAAGGTGGCCATGGGAAGAGGTTAATGTGTGGCTGCTATGTGCCTTTGGAATGGACTCCATGTGCCTATCACCCCTCTGTGGTAAGAGCAGTGCTTTCCCATCCCTCTGGCATGGGACTTTTGTTGCTGGGGAACTGACATGGAGACAGGGAGAACTCTCCCTTTGTGGTGGCTGTGTGTGTGAGAAGTGTTTAATCCCTCTGAGAGAAGGCAATGGGGTCCCTCACACTGACCAAGTCCTGTACAGGGGGCAACAGTTTACAGGGATGGCTTTGCCTTGCAATCCAATTGCAAAATAGCTGGCACTTGACAACGGCTGGGGCTGCTGCCAAGGGCAGTCTGTGTCTGAGAAGTCACAACCCTCTTCTCCACAGACATCTCCTCACTGCTGTCCTCCCCCTGGAGGTTCATGGCGTGGGGCACGGGCTGCACCCAGGCAGTGGTGGCAGCAGGAGGCACTGACGATGGGACAGCTCTGTCCTTCTGGCAGGTGGTATCGTGGTGATAGGAAACCAGCTCATTGCTGAAGTTGACCCTCTCCACAGGGGATTCGGGTGTGCCACAGCAGCAGCACCGGCAGCCTAAGAGATTGCTGAAAGCCCTCCTGAAATCTGCGTTGAAAGCATAGATCACTGGATTCACTGAAGAGTTGGCCCAGCCAAACCACACAAAGACGTTGAAGGTGGTTTGGCCAATACAGAGTGACTGCCCTTCAGGGCCTTCCTCGAGGCTGGGCTGGCAGAAAGGCAGCAGACAGTTCAGCAGGAAGAAGGGCAGCCAGCAGCAAACAAAGACTCCCATTATGATAGAAAGGGTCTGCAGCACCCTGGTCTCCCTGTGCAAGGAACTCCGCAAAGAGGAGCTGGGCTCCTTGCCGGGAGCTGGCCACTGCCCCCCTGCTCTCTCAAGGGTGGAGATGCGGCGGATCTGGGCCTGGGCGATCCTGTAGATCCTGGTGTAGGTGATGATCATTATGGCCACGGGGATGTAGAAGCTGATAAGGGAGGAGGTGATGGCGTAGGTGCGGTTCAATCTGACATCGCAGTGGGGTGTCCCAGCTAGCCAGGAGCCTGGATTTCTACTGTCCTTGGCTTTATGCCAGTGTAGCTGCACCGGGATGAAGGAGATGAGGATGGAGAGAGCCCAGGCCACGGCTATCATGGCACAAGCAAGGCGCTGCGTCATCCTGCGCTCATAGCGGAAGGGGCTGGCGATGGCCCAGTACCGGTCCAGGCTGATGATGCAGAGGTGGAGGATGGAGGCGGTGGAGCACATGATGTCGAAGGCCACCCACGTGTCACAAAAGTGGCTGCCAAACAGCCAGGAGCCTCCGGCCACCTCAGTGACCGCTTTCCAGGGCATCACCAAAACGGCCACGCAGAGGTCCGAGATGGCCAGTGACAGCACGAACCAGTTGGTGACCTTGTTGCGGAGGTGGCGGAAGCGCAGGATGGCGAGGCACACCAGCGCGTTGCCCAGCAGCGTGCTCAGCACCAGGGCGCCCAGCAGGCACCCCGTGAGCGCCCGCAGCACCCACGGGCCGCCCGCCGGCGCCGCGCTCCCCATCGGGGGCTCTGCCCCGGCGCAA
>WBNO01020645.1:35078-45342 GCA_013400575.1 Peucedramus taeniatus
AGCCGCGCGTTCCGCCCGCAGCGCCGGGACGGAGCGGCCGCAGCTCCGGGCCGGACCGAGCGGGGGCCAACCGCGAAGGGATCGAGCGCTCGTCCCAACCGCGCGGGGGGAGCTGTCCCCGCAGCGTCGCCCAGGGAAGAGCCCTTTCCCAGCCCTCAACCTGTACTTGTCCAAGTGTCCGGGCGAGGCAGGACCTGGCGCTTCCCGAGCGTCTCCTTTTGGAGACCGCGATCACATCTCAGCTAGCGAGCAGAAACTGTCAGCGAGCAGGATGTCACTTCGTGTCGGTTTGCATCCACTGGGAATGCGCTCAAATCTAACTGTCAGAATCTGTTTTCACCAAAATAGTATCGTATTTTTTGGTTTGAATTTTTATGTAACGAAACCAAAAGCACGAAAACCTAAGACCTCTAGTTTGGATCTGCTGCATTTTGGCAATAAGTTGTTCACAGCACCCAAACCCTGCCTCTTTATTTTTCAGCCAAAGATATCTTCTGATGTATTTCAAGAGTCTTCTACTTGTTATTATAATAATATGCATATTTTCATATAAATGTATATAATTACAGCACATATTTACAGCCTATGTTCAATAAAGTATCCTAATGCAAATATATAATCCTTCATTCTCAAAGCATTTGTATGATAATCCTGTCATAAGAAAAAAGAGATTGGGATGAGAATAGAAAATATCAATTAATGCAATTAATTGACATGGGAAACAGTTTTGTTTTTTTTTTTAATTAGGTATTTTTTTATTTCTTTGCCTCTTAATTAAAACCACTCCAGTCACTAGTTCCAATACAAATAATTTTCAAGCAGTAAGTATCTGATTTCCATTGTACTCTTATGATATTTCTGAGAGATAATAGTAGAGAGAGGGGTAATTAGTGGAGAGAGTGGAAATTTTTAAAATAAACCTTGAACAGCATAGCTGGCATCTTACCATGAAAAAAAAATCAGCATATTTAAGCTAAACTAGTTGGATTGTACCATTTCATAACAGATTGTTAACACTTGGTCCTGTTTTTTAAGATCCTTTTTTTTTTGTGCCTTGGACATCACAGTCTTCATTAAGCAGCCCACTGTGTTATTCCTGCTATGATACTGAAAATTGGAATACATTTCTTGTTAATGTGTTTATCTGTAAGACTAACTCATAATTCAAACAACTGCTGGAGAATCTTCTCTAATTAAATATATACTTTGTTAAAGCAGTAGGAGCTGTAAAAATAACATAAGCTGGCATATAAGAACCAACTCCACTTTCGTCTCATTTGGAACCATCTGTAGTTCCACATTCATGGAATTTGCCAACACCTGCAAACCACAGTAGGTCTCTGATATTCATTCCAATACTAAGGACTAAATCTTAAGTTTGTAAGAATTATCTACATGCTTGATAATTTGACTTGATGCATTTACTTTTATGTAGCAATCAATAAAATGACCCCAAAGGACAGAATATATTTGTGAAGGATTGTAAGTGGGACAGTAGCTGGACCTAAGGCAATACAGCTCTGAAAAGGAAAGAGCAATGCTTTTGCATATTCAGCAGACAGTAGTGCTGCAGGGCTCTGTAGCACAAGGTAGCCAGCATTCTCCATATTAAAATAACTCTGTGTAGCTCCTGTTCCCAGGATCACATTATGCTCTGTGAATATCTCTGGCTCCTTTTTAGCATGCATTATAAAGGAGAGTGTATATGATGATACTGTTTTGTGTGCATATCTGTGAGTGCTCTACCTCAAAATTTTGTGGCTGTTGGTTGAAGTAAAATCTGACTGGCCAGTCTCAAAAGATGCATTTCCAATTGCTGTAATTAAAGTAGGCGTCTAGGTTGAAGTCAGAACCCCTCCTAATACTGATAGGAAGGTTGTAGTGTGGACTCAACCCTTACTAAACACAATAGAATCTGCACAGAGAGAGACATTGTGAGTGCTCTTACCACAAAGAAAACATCAACAGACACATTCATCTTCTTAGATACCAGAGGATCCAAGTGGAAAATGTAAATGCTTAAGGAACTATACGGTGAGTCAGTGGCAAAGACAGAAATAGAAGCATTGCCCTGCTTTTATTCCTATATTGGGTTGGAAGGAGTGAAGTGTAAGCTTCTGGGAGAGGGAGGAAAGAAAAACACAGGGGAAAACACACCACTGTGTGAAAATTAGTGTGTGAAGTGAGTTGCAAATGCTGTAAGCTTCGATTTTAACTATTTCTTGATTTTATCTTACTTGGGATAGAACAGGAAAGTTCTGGGCAAAGTAATGGAAAAAATACTGATGGAATGGATAAATCAGCCTCTCATGACTTCAGAAAATTTGCAAGCTTGTTCTATCTGTGAAAAATATAAACTTATCCAGAGAATATATGTAAGAAATATTGCTATATGTATATAATGGCTTGATACTGTATGTTTTTTAAATGCAATCACTGCATTTAAAATCTCTCTCCCTCCAAGAAGAGATTTATATAAGAAACCAAAATCTGTTTCCTTTTCCTTCACCTTTCTTTCTCCTTGTCTTCTCCCTTATAAAATTTTGTCATCCTAGACTAAGTGCTTACATGTTTTATAGCACATATGATTAAGAGGAGACCTGATTCAGAAATTAAAATTGAGCCTTTAGCAGTTTACTATGACTGCATTTGGAGCTCACTCCTCAGTCTAGCTCACTGACATGCCAGCTGGACAGCTGAGGCAGGTTAAAACTCAGTGCTCAAACAGGACATGATCATTCAACCCAAGCCTCAAGGTGCCCCCTGGAAGGGCACTGCCACTGTCATGCCCTGTGCCGTGGTGCCACAGCTGGCTGGGGGGAATGAGCCTCTGCAGGGCACAGCAGCACACATCTGGCTGCAGGGGTGCTGGGGTGGACTTGGCTGCTGACACAGGCCAGCGGTTTAGGAAGCAGAAAGATGGTTTTAATGCAGCCTTTGCTTTCTTGCATGAGCTGTATTTTTGAGTTGCATTTTATTTAACAAAGCAATGTGTTCAGCTGATTGGGTATTTTATCACAGTACCTACCATTTTTCCAGAGAGGCACGTCTGAAAAGAGAAAAGAGCTCTTGGTTTTGTTTTCTAAACAGGAATGCAAATTACATGACATTGTTATAGTTATCTGTTCCTATATTGTTTTAACTAGTGTTTAATCAAGGTTAAAGTCATCAAGATAATGTGAAAACCAGTCTGTAATAAAGTGTTCACCATTTCAAAATGCTATCTCTGTATACTTTAAGATACAAATGCCTCATTGACTGTTATTGCATTTTTAAAACTAGCTTTAAAACTAAGATTAAAAGATGCAATCCACTGCATGTTTTTAATAGAGGGCACACACAGATCTTGAAGAATGAAAGATTTTTGAAATTCACTCTTACCAACTGATGTGGCAGAACTATTTCCAAATCATACTCAGATCCCTGTAGAAATTATTAATTTGTCTCTACTGATGACAATATGTTTCCAACATAGCAGATAAATGATGTCTTTGCTTTGCTTCAGAATATGTGAATTTTAATTAATTAAAAATAAATGTGCATTTCCCTTACTTTTTTGCCCATGTCTCCATAATGCGTAAAAATTTTTTTGAGAGATGATGTGCATTATTTTTAAAGGACAGACTTCAAATGGAATTTTTTTCTACATAGGGCAGTGCCCAGCACTCAGAATTAAGAAGTCAAATTTAATCGCTAATCAACATTATTTGACTTTAAAGAATTTCATACAGTCACAACATTGCTTTTGGTTTTTTGCGTCCATTTATTTCAGAGATTTCGTGAAACAGAGCCTATGAGCAAGCTGGCAAACTTTCTAGCACCTGGGAGATGTGATACTTGACAGGCTGAATTCCAGTGTTTCATAAGGAGCATTTCAGTCTCCCATCTTGTTACAAGAGTGCACACAGCTCCTGTCAGAACAGCTTGGACTGCACAGTCACACTACATGGGCATGGTGCACAATTGCTTCCTGAAGGGAAGATCCTGCCACTGCCACTAGTAAGGCTTGATGCTTGGAAATCCTGTGTTTGAGGATAGCAGTGGTTCAGTACAGAGAATATAAGCAAGGCAGAAGTGATGCCAGGAGGCAGATAAAAACCCTTTGAAGGGTTCACAGCCCTATATTCACTCTTCTTTCTCTGAAGATTCCACATCCCTAGAATCTATCCAACACATATTTTAGAGCAATCTTTGGATTCCTCTCACTCATTTGACAGCACAAATTTTCTATTACCTAAGTTAGGGTTTGAGCCCATACTGGCAAGCCTAATTTACCCCCTTACTGCAAGCTCATGGCTGGACCACAGCATGTAAAGTAACTGGGCATTGATGCTCAAGGATACTTACAGACTTGTAGGCACAACAGATAGGGTTCCACAGCCTCCACTTACTACTTTGGAAATTGATTCAGATTCAGGTTCTTGTTCTTAATATGCAAATTAATCTGGGTTTCCCCAGACTTCACGCTGGTAAAGGCCACAGAAAATCCCCACAGTAAAGATCATGGTAGTAATAACTACTTGGAAATTATCCCTGGTCAGAAACAAACCCATCCTGCAGGAGTCCCTTGATTACAATCTTTGCCCCAGAAGTTCCAACAGCTCACACACCTTGCCACCTAGTGCTCCATGTTCCTTCTCCAGCAAGGGCTGAGTAAATTTGTGTTTGAATAAAAACCAGATAAACAAAAGCCCTTGTCTGTAGTATATGCTTCTTTTCCTGTGGTAGAACATGCCAAATATCAGCTGCACTGGCTATAGCTTGACTGCATGATAGGTGCTTTCCTGGAGACACCCCTGTTCAGAATGGGAACAGGTCTCTTTCAGTTCTTCCTTGATGCTCCATCTATGGAAACAATTGCACAGAGAAGTGGAGGCAGTGTGTATGATTGGTTCTTAAGACTGAGTCAGGATAAAAAAAGTATAATATACATAATGCCCTTGGAACTGAAAAATGAGAAGTGTTCCACTGTCACACTGTCCAGCCACAGCCATCATCTAAGAGCTTCATTTACAGCAGTGTTGGATTGAAACACTTCACTGATAAGCATAACATGAAAAACTTTATAGCATAATTCAGCAACACAAGCTCTCAATGCTGTCTGGAAAATAGCTCAGGATATGTGTAGGATGCAACACTGCATAATTAGAAGGTGATATTTCTGTGTAGTAAATATATGCCTTTTTTTTTTCTCATTTCCCTCATTCCCATCTATCCATGGTGCCAAATGTTGCATATTGGTTTGTGTAAATAGACAAACATTTCTCAGCAAATATAATTAATAAATGTCCTTCATAAATAATACACTTTAAAAGTTTCTCCCCTTTTGCACTGCCTGTGATTAGTCCTACTCCTACTGGCTGTGCCTGACTGCAGCATTTCCTGAGGGATTGTCTGCTAGTTAAGTGCAGCTTAAACACACAGCAGTAAATTGAACCTTAGCCTTTCCAACTTTCCAACCACTCCTTCTTATTCTGTTTGCCCAAGATAAGGGAGACTTGTTCTTTTAAGGATAAACTCCTTTTTATTATTATTTCAGACCTGGTTCAAGATTCACAAGCAGTGCTTTGTAAACTGAGGTAGGCAGGTCTTGCTTCCAGCTATTTATTCCTGTATCTGTATCTTCCAGCTTCACGTGCTGTGAAACCAACATAACTGCAAAGACAGTAATATAAAAAAAAACATGGCAAAAAACCAATAGGTTATTTTTCATCTGTAAGACCAATTCATACCAATATTGTCACTGAAATCTGTTCAATTACTCTTGCACATTCTGTGACAATTTCTTCAACTTTCTATGAAAGGTTTGAAAGCTTTTATACTGGTAATATCTCAGGAAAATAATTTATAATAAAATCCAATTAAAGGTTTTCATCTTCAAATAGTCCTAAGCCCCTTTCAGTTCTCACTGAGTTCAGGAGGAAAGTCTCTCTCAAGTTTCATCTTAATGGACTTTTTTTCTTAGAGGACTTCTCTTGCCACTAAATTTATCAGACTGAATTCAGAAGCACACAGGACCTGATACTCAGTCTTGTCAACATTTTAGAGTCATGCTGTATATTCATACATAGCACCTGTAGGTTCAGGGCAAATTAAAATCAGATCACCTAGATTATACCTAAATATTTAATGTGAACTTCCCTTATGAAGAGGATGTGTTTGGAGAATGCAAAGACAGACTACTGTTCTCAATGTGTATTACAACATTATTTTAAAATTTTATTACAGAATATTAATCAAATATGACTTGGCAAAAAAAATTAAAAGAAAAATTCCCACAAATTACTTTTTTTCTGCTTTGCTTTATCAGGCATAGAAGTGATTTTATCAGTATTAATGACACTGTAAGCAAACAGCACAAGAACTGAGATAGGAATGTGTTGTAATCACCATAGAGGAGAACTAACAAATGTTTATCAACAACATATTAACTTTAGAAAAGTAAACACTCTCATTGCACGTGACCATATATGTTGGTAGGAAAAGTGCAAAGTAAAATCCCTGCAGTTGAATGAACTCTCACAAAAAAGATGTACTGCTGTAGGCTAAGAGCCATGCTGCCATCCTGCCTAAAAACCAGAAAGCTTTTAAAACATTCACAACCAGTTGAGACTGAATATTTGTGATTCAAAATTAGTGGATGAAATATATAAGAGAATAATTGTTCTTGGCTCTTTAAACCCCTTATAGAAACCCAAAAGAGGTAGGTGGAGGACAACTGGCTGTAATGTTCTCAGAGAAAGGGGAGAAGGGCTCAGATCTCCTCATTACAGTGACCTCCTTTTCTCTTCATCCCAAAAATATGACTCCCCTAAAAATGGAGTTACTGCCTGAGAAAGTGACAGTTTCAGGCTGAGAAACACGAGGTCCTGCGTTGCCTGTTGACACTTACTTGTTCCTTTTCTTTCACTTTATCTGTGTCTGTTTTCTGCCCATTTTTGTGCATCTCAAAGGGTGAATTTGTACAAAAAGGAAGAGAAAACTTGAAGTCTCTGTGAACATATCATGAGGTTTCTGGGAGACATGGTCAGAGACTGTGGATCAGGTAACTGTCTAATTGGTTAACTGGATTGAAAGAGGAAAGCAAAAGAGTTTTGGATCATAACAGAAGTGGGTTTTAAATTTATTTCATTAATTTCTTCTACACAGTTAAGAACCTGTGTGATTACAAACCTGTTTTGGATATGGTAGTAAATACTTCTGTTTGTTTCTCTTTTAACCTGCTTTCAGATAAGGGCAATTTCTAGGTAACTCTGTCCATATGGACTTAATGACATTTAAACCAGGAGCATTTGAATACATTGGAGTCTGGCTTTTCTGCATTTTGATGGTGATAGCCAGAAGGAAACAGAAGTCTGTATGTAGGTATATCATCTAATTAGCCCTGTCTGGCAGTGGGAAACATGGAGGTTACATGGAAGGAGAGTCTTCCAGTGACTGTCAATAACCTGGAAAGGCTCCTGGTGCCTAACAGAGCAATGCCAAGTACAGCTTAGCCCACAGCAGTGCTCAGGGTATTTTTGGCACTGTTTGAACCACCACAAGCATAAACATACACAAGCAAAGCAATACAGACTGAACTGCCTTAATACAGGTATACAGCATGTTTGATCCACAGGCAGTGTAATTTAATTCTAGGACTGCAGCAGGACTGGGAGTGTGCCAAGGAGAAGCTTTCAGTGCGCAGGAGTCTGCCAAACAACTTAATTAATTGTTAGTTACACTCTGCGATGAGATCTTGTCCAGAGGGCTTTGTATTAAAAGTGCAAACTGCTATTAGTGGGGTGCAAGATGTTCTTTCCAAAGAAGTGAAAGTCTCGGGAGTGAACCGCCACAGATCACAACTATATTGCAAACAGAAGAACATCTGAGGTTTTGGGAGCCCTAGGGTACAGCTCTTCCTATACATTGATTTGAAGAAGCCATTCCATATTTTAATTGCAGAAGTAATGAAACATCTCTGAGAAACCATCAGCTACGTATTGGTTATGGGTGTACCTGTTAAGTGGGTATTTCAGTTAGCAGCATTGATTGCACAAGAGTTATTAGTAGACTAATATTTGAATCCTTGTTATGTTGTCCTTTTGATAATGAGAAGTTAGTGATAGGCATTGGCTTATTAGTTATACAGTTTGTTGATTGCTTTTTTTTACAGACTAGTGTTGTTTCTCAGTGTTTGGGAACAAATTATAAATTACAGTTTCCTCATCCATAATCTGCTATTTAGTCCCACTTCTTCCCTGTGGATTGCTCACAACATTCTGTAGACTCAGACGTCCTCATCCTTGCTCATTCAAATCAGAGCAAGCTGAACTGACAATGGGAAGTGCTGAATTAATTCCCTGCTTTGTTTTGCTTGTGTGCACAGCTTTTGCTTTACCTGTTAAACTGTCTTTATCTCAACCTATGGATTTCCTCACTTTTACACACCCCCATCCCACGGGGAGATTGAGTGAATGGCTGTGTGGGCCTTAGTTGCTATATGTGATTAAACCACAGCAGTCCTGGAGGTGGAAATCAATGCAAATCCAATGAACCAAAAGGTCTTATTTTGTGCAACACAAAGTTCTATCCTTTGGAATCCCTGGGATAATTACCAACTACCCCTGCTGCACTGACTGAAATCAGTACACCATAAGCCAGCCCTGTGTTACACCCTCAGTGCCAGTGTTCATTTTGCTTAGCTTGTTTAACATCTGGTACTGCTTTGCTGCTGCTGCATTAATGAAATCACTCAAGTCTGTTCAAGGGTGACACTGCCATAGACCATCCCAGGTAAACAATGAACACTTTGCTGAGAAGGAACACAGACATTCTCTGGATCTCTCTGGAGTGTTTCCTTAAACCTGAACTTCTCACTGTAAAAGCAAGAGAGCCTCAGTAGCACCCAGGATGTGCTCACTCAGCAGGCAGAGTGATCAGTCTCCCTGTGTCTGAGATGACCCGAATCACAGTGGAGAACAAAAAGCCTACCATCTTAGTTACAGCAAAACCTTAATTAGAAAGCTTTAGCTAACAAAAAAGCTTAATTAGTTCATCTTTGTTAATGGTTTCTTTTGACCAAAGTAGCATACAAAATGTTCTCACAAGCAGTTCAGCTGGCATATTCAAAGGATAGGCAATCCTGGAAATATTTATTGGGCATTTCTGCAAGCAGCTGAGGTCAGTGGTTCCTTATTTGGCGTAGCTGTAGCTGGATGAGGCTGCATGCTTGCTATCAAGATAGTCAAATCAGATTTGAGATGCCAACTATTAACCAGCTATTCAAGTCAAAAGGGGTGAGATCAGACTTCCTTGTTGCATGTATAACACCAGTGTTGCACATCTGACCTCAAAAGTACAGTTACAAGATGACAAGAAGAAAAATCACTATTTTTTTTAACTTGCGCACAGCCCAGAGTTTATATTGCAAGGTGCTAACAAGAAGTCACAATGCAATGAAATGCATCAACATTTTATTTAGGTGAAGAATCCCAGTTTAAACCTTTCTTTCCAAAATGGTCACAATTTTTAAGGAAAAAAAAAAAAGAAAACTAAAGAGAGGCTGTTCCTCTCCCTGGTGGGTCACACCTCCCTCTGGGCACGCTCCACTTGCCTGCCTTTAAAAGCAAGACCCTCCACCACGCTGGAACATCTTCTAAAGTGGTGTTATTAAATGGAGAACTTCTTTGGCCAAGGATTTCCGGGACAGTGGCACTTTCGTTGCTAGGAACTGTGACTACTGTTGGAGTAGGTAAGCGATCTGTTGGGCTGGGGTGTTGTTTATTGTGTTTGTCCAGGATGAAGGGTATCCCACAGGAGCAAGCACGGGACCTATGCTGTTACTGCTTTTCCGGGGACTTGCAGCCCCTTTGCCTCTTCTTTTGCATGTAACTTGTGGCCTTGCTCTCCTGCTGGGCCGAAGGGACTGCAATAAATTGGTTTTTCTCTGAGAAATGTGGTGCGAAACAGAGCTGCTGGGACCTGTAAATGTGCTCCATCCGCCTCCCCAGTGTTAACCAGGGGAGTTACGACACCCCATCCTTGCTCAGGAGAGGATTCACCCCAGGATTTCGAAGTGCCGATCTCATTTTCCGTTTCCCCTAGAGCTCAGGTACGTCCTGACTCCTCCAAAAAGCTGCCCTGCCCCTCTCTCCTGCCCACAGCTCCGCCCCCGCGGGGGCAGCGGTGCCGGGGCTCCCCGGGCCCTCCGCCGCGCCGCTCGGAGCCCGCGTGTGCAGTGCGTGTGCCCGGGCGGCTCTGGGGCAGGGACGGAGGGACGAGG
>WBNO01020645.1:57685-80426 GCA_013400575.1 Peucedramus taeniatus
GTTTGATTTTTTTTTTTTTGTCTAACGTAATGCAGCATTTCAAATTAAATTTATTTTTATATTAAAGTGAACTGTAAGGAAGCATACTTTCCTCATGTATAACAGTAATGATCACATGGTTTATGCTCTCCTCTGAGACCACTTGAATGTTGCCATTTTTCTGAGTGCAAGATGAATAAATTAGAGAAAAGTAGTCTCATTTTTAGTATGCTTTATACTGATATTCATCCTGAAAGGCTCAGGTGTAACTCCAGCCTTCCTCTACACCTGAAATCTGTCTATAGATTGCTAAAAGCATCAGAGTAGGTGAAGCTTGAGCCTGTATATGGAGTTATAGTGATGGAATGATTGGGGAGGAAAGCTACTTGAGGTGTTGCTGGGATGCAGAAAGCAGTGGAATGCTGCTAGCCTCTTGTTTGTGGCACACAGTGGAGTTGTACAAAGGGAAGATCCATATATGTTATCTTTGTTGAAAGAACTGTAGCAAAATGATGTGCAGCTTGAAATGAGATTAGTTTGACATTTTTGGTCAAACAAAAGATTCTTGTCAGACTCTTGTTCTTGTGGAGAGGTGGCTCAATTATACCTGGAGGCAGAGTGCTGGAGATGGATCTACCCTGGAGCCTTTCCTGCCTGCTGCTGTTGGTGGTTGCTGCTGTTCAAAGCACTTCAGCTTTGTTTGAGTGGCTGTTGTGCAAACACAGCACAGTCTGGTTTTGGATAAAATTTTAGATCAAGGTTGAAGTAATTGTCTCATATTTTCCAGTAACTTCCTCTAAATCTTGGAAGTCTGTCATCCTCTTGGACTGACCTAAAGCTACTTGGAAATTGGAAAAAGTTTTTTATGTTGAGATTTTTCTGGGCAGGGGGAGGGAAAGTCAAAACCCCAAAGTAAAGAAAAAAATTCACTAAAGTATCAAGTTCCACCTATCCCCTTCTGAGACTTAATTCTAATTGCATTTAGACTACACTAATTAGTCTTGAATAGCAACAAAAAAGTGATTTTAAGAGCAAAAGTGGAATAGAACAAGCAATTTCATTAGTAGAACATAGTGTTAATGTCACTTGTAGAAATGGTTAACATTTTTGAATTGCTGTACCACCAGTATGGTGAAACTTGCACAGACTATCCTGGGCACAGGCAGGAATAGTTGAAGCAACACTGTTAAAAATAAGGAGGAAAACCACCAGTTTTAGCTGTCACTACAGCTGTTGTCGTTGTGTGATCACAGCCCACAGGTCCTTGTTTAGCGTAATCCAAACCATGTTAGCAATAGATGTCTTGGTCTGTGCCAATAACTTCTCATTCTCTGGCACTTCATTTAGCTTTCAGGCTCTACAAGGCACCTACTGAAACATTTTGGAGTGTCATTTGAGGGTGTTAATATGTGTTATATAAAAGAAGCAGGGAAAAAAAACCCCTTCCAGCTTTCCCCCGGGCTTTTGTAAACCAGAGCTTAAATCAATGAACTAATTTAATACTTCTATCCCACGGGTCCTTGCAACAGAAAGAATTGTTCAGTTTTAAAGTGTAGGCTCTTTTTTTAAGGAATTTTGAAGTTTTCAAATGGATTCTGAGATTCTGTACCAAAATGCTATTGACTTTTCAGCCATTTCAATAGTTGACTCTTCCCGGGACCAGTGGGACTCATGAATATTCTAAGCAGCAACAAATGCATCAAATCTAGTACACTTCCTGCAGTTCAATGAATGCAACTTGTAAGCATTCACAGATGCTGTTCCTTAACAAGGCTTTTGTAAGGCCTTTCTGCTGTCAGGAACACCTCAGATGTGATACTGTTAGTTGCCAAAACTATGCATTAAGAAGTGTCCTTCCATCTTCAGCAAAGTTTATTTGTAATCTCTCATTAATTTCTTTTGGATTAGAATCCCTATGTGAAGTTTACTCTGACATGATAGAAAGTTTTACCAGCTTTTAGCCTTCACAAGAAGATGATGAATATGTGCTCAATAAAAGTACATCTTCTTTCCTTCCAGAGTACATTATGGAAGGTTTGTTTTAATGTTTTATTTGTTTAAAAAAATGAGAAATTAAATCTTGTAAAAGCCATGAGCATGCCTAAATCTTTTTTATAGAAATATTAAGTAAAAACCTCTGTATGTTTACACATTTTTTTTTCCTTTTAAAAATCTATCAGCTACCTGGTTAATAATGAACCAGCTTTGATACAGTGACAGATTGCCATCAATATTATATGCATCTTTCAGCTTCTACATATGCTAGAAGCAGTGGAGTTCAACTGCCAAGTAACTCTGGTGGTATTCCATACTATGTACAGAAACTGCATGGTAATTGCTACCCATGAAGTCAAGAATGTACCTTCCTGCATACCTGCTTTTGGGGGAAAAAGTCTTCTCTAATGAAGTTCAGATGCAGCTGTTGCAGATTTAAAGGCAGGGCTGTGGGGTAGTGCAGAGTGACATGTTGTCTTTAGAAAACTTCTGTCGTGTTTTGTTGTTTATTCTTTGAATGCTCCTCCTTCCCTCCTGAAGACAATGTAAAGCACTGTGAAAAGTGTCCTTATGAAATGAGCCTTTGTTATTTACGTAAGCACACTTCTTTTTTTGTCTTACTGGGTGGATCTGTTCATTTCACTAATAGTGTGCAGTCCTGGGATTGACTGAGGATGGTACTTTTTAAAGGCATGACTACCATGGCTAGTCTTTTTCACTGCTCCTCCTTTCCAAGCTGTATATCATATCAGCAACCACTGTCTTGGAGCTTCTGAGCACTAACTTGGCTTCCACAGGGATGGATGAAGAAATTACAAATTTCTCTGATGGGGACACAGGTGTGGGATGTGTGGATCACAACCAATGCTTGCTAGAACAATTTGTATTAGTTAAACTATTATTAATAGCAATGACTTGGTTCCATTAATAGCAAAAAACTATTCAAACCATGCAATAAGTTATTCCCAAACATACTTTCCCAGTTATTGGGTTGGAACAACATCTGGGAGACCTTCACAGAAGTGGCACAGTGTACTGGGGCACCAACAGATTCTATCTGGGTATTCCACAAAAATCTCTCATGGTGTTCTCATCAGTCAGGTGTGTGTGTAATCCTGTACTCCCTGCCTGCCCATAGCAACTGCTGTTTTCTTGAATGCAGTCTTTTAAGACTTTTTTTGACAAGCTGTTGATGATGGTAGTTTGTGGCAGTGGCCTCAAATGGAATAAAGAGAGTCTTGGTGTTCTGGGTTTCTTGATTTTTTTTTTCTGGATTCCACAGAATCACCAGTCTTGAGCTTATCAGTTTTTGGGAGGTTTCCATGCTCTATCAGCAGCTGCTTCTCCATCTTTCCAGCTTGCTGTTCGCTGGTGGCTCAATCCTCAACTACACACAAGTTCACAGTCTGTAGAGTTCATTCACTCAAACTTGCACTGAAGGGATTTTTGGTAGGCATTTGTTTCTTTCCCAAATAACAAAAAACATTCTGGGAACAAAAAAGATAGCTTGTGTTTGAAGACCATACAAGGTCTTACAAACACTAACAGTTCCTAATTGTAAAACTATGCTGCCTGGCCAGAAACCCTGACAGCTTGGAATTTAAGAGCCCTGAGCACTTTTCAGACAGATTGTGGTTGTTGAAGCATGCTCCTTTTATCTGGGCAAAGCTGAGAGACTGTTTGCTGTGCACAAACATGATTGCTTCCAATTTGAAAAGGAATTGTGTTTTAAAATACAGCAAATACATGAAGTGAAGAATAAATCTGGGGATCTCTTTCCAGAAGAAGAGTGTGAAGTTAGCTAGTTAACACTGTACAAAAACACCAAAAGTACTCCTGTATTCTGTTCTCTGAGGTCAGCTGGTAAGCTTCCTGAGAAATAACCTTACAGTCTACTGAGCTTTTAATCCCTTTATGTTATGAGTTTCTGGAAAGTAACTTTCCAGTATTCAGAATAAATACACTTCTTTCATTTTTAAAGCACTTGTACATAACATGCTCTGTGGGAACTTGTGATTGGAGTCAAATAGTATAGCTGAGTATCTGACAAGTGGTCACTAACACGGTCTTGTGATGGCTGGCTTTCTAAGAAATAAGAGCAATGCAGTCATCTGCCTCTCTGAATGTAATTGCTTTAGGCACTGATAAAGGTTGTCTGCTAAACTGAAGCTGTGTGATTGTTGCCTGGTTTTCTAGTCCATGCTATGAAAGTTGAAGGTGTGAAGATTGGTAGAAATAATAATTCACCTTTTTTTTTTTGTTAAATCTCTTAAGATACAGGGTGTTTTTCAACTGTTGTCATTTCAGTCTCCAAATAAGCCAGGAAGAAACACTTAAAGCAAACCCCAAATAAAAGTTTGAGAGTCTGCTGCATGCTGTTTATATATAAGAAAATGCCTGCTATTACTAAAAGAAGCTCTGATATTGCATAAAATAGTTTAGAGGTAAAGTTGAGTGTTAAGTTCAAATATTAGCATCAAAGCACCTGTAATGAAATATGCTCCACTTCAAATTAATTATTTGAAAGTAGATTGCACTATGCATTTGCTGAGCAGTAAATCTCTGCAGTTCATCCAAGTGTTAAACTGGTGGAGAAATTGAAGAAATGTAAGTAGGCACAAAATATTTTGTTTATATACTTATAATAAACAAAACAAAATCCTTCCTCTCTTTTCAGAAACTTCTTCACTAAAAGGACAAAGGAACTCAAACCTGCTGTCCAAAGCGCTCCTGGTTGGAAGTTGTTTGGAAAAGTCCCACCCAGGGAAAACCTTCCAAAAGATTCCAAAATTATTCAGCAGGTGAGTAAACATCACACAGCTCTAGGTAGGAAAATTATAAAAATAACACACAGGTACTGCATTTCTCTGCTGGTATATCCACATTGGTATTATATGACCACAGGGTGCTCTGAGAATATTCTTTTGGTGCTTTAAGTAATAGTAGTTACTAAGGAATTTGAGTTTTATGGTTATTTTGTACATTCTTCAGTACATCTCAATACTTATAAAAAGTACTTACAAAAAGGTGGTATATGTTCAAAAAGCATTTAAGCTGTTTTTGTCAGGACATTAGAACTTGCATTAATTTCCCATAACATTTTGTCTTATTTAACATGGTATGCTGCAGTCTAACTCATTTTTCCATTGTCATCCTTGTCTGGAAGACTTCCTATGTAGGTAACTTGTGACAAATTGCTTAGAATTCTGAAACATGTAATCTTCTTTAAATTAAAATTTTAATCTTACTCAGGATACTCTGTTGCAAAATAATACTGTAAATTAAACTTGGTTTTGAGTGACTGGAATTCTTCACAAAGATACCTCTGATTTCCTTCCTTTGTCACAAAGTTGCAGTTCCATATAATTGTTCCTGTGGAATCTGTGTTTGATAAAATAATACTTCTGATAAAATAATACAAAAATGTCAGTCTTCAAAGGTGAGCAGTTGGTGAGGTATCGTTAACGCAATGTTAGCGTGCACACCTGAAACTGAAAGATTTGTTGACATAAGAAATATGAATGTCCCCTGTGTTGGTTAAAACAGTAACTTGAATCTCTTGAGGGCTGCTTTCTCTGTCTCCTTTCTTAAATTCCAGATAAGCTGATGTGTTTGGCAGGTGTAAATGGCTGTGAATGAAGCAGTGTTCAGTTATCTCCTAGAGAGAGCTTTGTGGCAAAGAGGGCCTTCTGGGAGCAACCAAAGTCAAAAATTAGAGGATCTTTTTGAAAGACTTTAATGCAATGTGACTTGTGACAATGGGTTGAAACTATGTGACCTTTAAAGATCCCTTCCAACCCAAATTATTCTATGTTCTGTACTGTGAAGTAAACTGAATGCTTTTTCTACATTTTCAAATACAATTTTCTTATTTAAGCGGTTTTCCTCTTTGAGTGGGAGGGGGCAAGTGTTCTTGATTTGCTTGCAGGTGCATGCTGTTGGCCTTATGCTATGAAAATGCTGTGGTAAAATCCAGATATCTCTTCCATCCTGAGAAATGGAGAACCTGCACAGTGTTACCTGTCATCTGCTTACTGTTTTCTAGCAATGAAGATATTTGTTCTGGAAACCATGTTATAATAGAATTGCTTGGGTTGGAAGGGAGTCCCTACTCTCCCTGCTGTGGGCAGACACCTTCCAATAGACCAGGTTGCTCAAAGCCCTGTCCAACTTGACGTTGAACACTTTCAGGGATGAGACATCCACAGTTTTCCTGGGCAATCTGCTGAAGATGATGATCTGAAGAAACAGTCCTACTTTCTTATTCTGTTTTCCTTTAGTGATTGTGTTTGTTTTAAACTGTAGTGTTCCTATTTTTTAACTCCTCCAAAGTGTCAGAAAAGTAAATGTATTACAACAATGTATTATCTTTAACCATGATTGAGTTGCTCCTAGTCATGTGGTTTGTGCTGTAATGTTTTCCAGATTAGAGTCACTGTTGGATTTACATGATCTTGAGTAAAGTATCAGTAATAGCTAATAGTTTTAGCTTTCTATTTGGCTAAAGCATGCATGGTCTTTATCTAAAGCCTCATGAAGCTAAAAGATAGTTATCAAAGGGGGAACCAGGGAACCAGCTTGACAGTATGCACTACACATAGTTAGTTAGAGGCACATACCTAAGGAAATTTGATCTTAAATTGAGAAATGACCCCAATGTGTCCATAATTAGCATATGTCACATGTCTTGCACGTGTGTTTCAAATTTACTATATAGCTCCTTGTGCATATGCCTTTGAAGAAAAGCTGATGGTTCTTTTCTCGAAAAATGTTCAAATTTGCTAAGCTGGTGATGTGTTAGAATGTATGTAGACACACTTGGTTATTGAAGGTCAGTGGGGAATAGCCTCTTCACTTCAAATGGCTGACTGTAGTCTCTAGACTAATTCTTCACTAGGTTGGAGTTGTGAAAAGAATATAAGGCCTTCAAGAAGTTGACAGAAGTATGATTAAAGCTTAATGTGTTTTGTTCACATGCAGTTCTGTGAATCTGTCAGGTTACTTCATAACCTACATGGAATGTCTCCAAACTTGCACTTTGAATCTACAAATCAGAGTGGAGGGATCAAATATGATTGAAACAGAAACCCCACATTTTCCCCCCAATTTTTGTAGCTCTTTGTGGCCAGAACCACAGTTACCTCTTATTAGCCAGCATTTGTAAAATGAACCTTAGGTGTAAGAGCACAAGAAGGTAGGAAAGCTGCCTGTGAGGGAGTTTATGGTAGTTTATTATTAGCCACAAATCTTGCCATTCCTGAACATTATTTTTCATGGTTGGACACGGTCCTTTTACTTTACTGATGTCAGTGGCCAGTTTTGGGAGGGTGCAAATAAACCCTTGATTAAGGAAACTCAGTAATGAGTCAGCATCCTGCGTGTAAAAGATGAGATCTTAAGAAGCCTTGTTGCAAGAAAAATTGACTAACAACAGGAAAAACTTTGGAATTAATAGGAGGAAGTCTTTTGGATAATGATAATACTTACATCAAAGTTTTATGGTAATATCATGAAGCATGAAGTACTTTCCTATTAGTAAAACTGAGAAAAATTGCATCATTGTAGATGTATAGCCAAAAGACTGGTAGGGCTTATGTGCTTCTTTTCCATCCTGGCTGAAGGAAGCCTCCTTTGTTCTTTTTGTTGTGGTAAGGATGATGTAGTAAAATGCTGATTACATTTAAATGAATGCTTGTGGCTCCCAGTCACTGTCTATCAACTAGACACTGCTATATGACCACTTCACTTCCAGAGAACTCAGGTAGTGCTTGTAATATCTTGAATAACCTCCAAGAAAATCTGGAAACTTAACTGGGGATACCGTTTCAGACATTTTTCAGATGACGATGCCAGCCAGCTGTGCCTTCAGAGGCTGCCTGCTGAACATGATTGTAAATAATTTCTCTGCAAGCCCCTTAGCCCGTGCAGAATATGATGAATGTTTCTTTGTGGCGCGGCAGCCTGCGGGCTCTGCCGCACCGTCCGTGCAGCTGCGCCGCCTCGGGCGAGATGCGCTCCCTCAAACTGGGGCAGAGGTTGAAAGTTCTTGGCAGCTGCATCTCCCCGCTCGCAGCTGCTGGCACGCTCATCTCTCCTTGGATTTAGAGCTGCCCAAGCAGGATGTGATTGAGGCCAACTCTTTTGCTGGACATCTCCGTCCTCTGGGCTTCTTTCCTTCACTGTTTTTTTGAAAAGGGAAAACAACTCCCCAGGACTGCAAATGTCAAATGCATTTGATGGTTTTAGGAAGTGTGCTTTTTTTCATGAACTGCAGCTAATAAAACTAGCTATTATAAGAAGCATGTTGCCATTAATGATCAGTTTGGTAAATTCCTTTCAGTCTGTACAAAAATCTGCTTTAAATTAGACTGTTGAAATACTTTAATGCAGAAGCAGTTAAAGCAGAAACAGACTTGTGGGCTGATATATAACATTTTGGAATGTATTGACCAAAGTCCAAGTTCTGTTTAAAAATGCAAGCTCAATTTCAGTTATTTTGCTTACAGTTAAAGAAAAGAGCTTTTAATCTATGTTAATTTTTTTTCTGAATATCAAGTCATTAAGTGTAGCTTATTTTATTAAAAGAGGCTTGCATACTATTTATTAATGTATTTAAAGCAGTATGGTGATTTTTTTTCCTAATATTCCTGACCTAAAGTAAAGTCAAAATGTGCAATTACACATGGCAAAATAAAAAACAAGCAAAACTTACACCAAATTTGCTTTATCAGCAGATTTAATAATGCTTCTCTCAGTGACAGCCTTAAATGAAATGGAAAAAAAAAAGCTTCTTTTCTCCTTAAATCTGCCACACCATTAAAAGCTTGCAGTGGTTTTAGAAATGATTGCTTGTTCAGAAGTGAGCCATCTTTTCCAATAACTGTCACCTTGTGTACAAAATTGAAGGTTTAATCTTTGACAGTCCATTAAGTACTAGCTTTGACTGGGTCACTGTTGTACATTTAACCTCTGAAAATATGTTGGGTGGCTCTGAAATATTTACAAAAAAGAAATACTTGAGGGCTAAAAACGTGTCTTCACTTGAATATTTTTCCAGTGTTGTTATCTCCAGTCTGAGACCTAACGGAGAAATTGCAGTCATTGATTCGGCAGAATTCCCATGATCTCCCAGGGACAAGGGTTTTCAGAGGCTTCTCTTCAGAGGAACAGATGTGTTTTGAATCAGTTTTCATATGACTCAAACATTTTGGTTTGTAATATTAACTCTTCCCTCCAGTCCTGGTTGTTAGAGTTTAAAAGTGCACAAAGCTCTTAATGCTTATTAAGTGTGTGCATGTGTTTGTAAACCAACCCGAGGACTGACTGTCTCAGAGAAGTGGTTGAATGCTTTTTTACAGGAGTGGTTCTTAAGCAGATTGTTATTTAGAGGTCACATTGGCTCACCTTGTACTACTACTGGAGAAAAAAGAAAGATAACATTGGTAACAAGGCAGTTTGTTACCAATGTATTCCTGCCAGATACAGGGCAGAAATACATCGGTAACAAACTGCCTTGAAACAAGGACAGATAATAAATGGGGCTATTGGGTCTTGCAAGGAACCTGTAACACCTGAATAGCAATTTGCCGTACCAGAAGCAGTGAGTAGGCTGAGATGGTTTTCTTTGTAGATGCTGTAGCAGTTCAGATTCTCAAGAAATATCCCACACCATTCAATTATTACACGTGTAGTCAGTAAAATATCTATTCTAGAGGTAAACCATAGACATTCCCCAGTGTTTAGATTTCTTCAGTGATAATCTTGTCAGTAAAATGGTAGTGAAACTGGTAGGACCTCAGAGTGACAGATGCTTTCTTTTTGTTTTGCATAAAGGCCATAAAATACAGTTCAGCTCCTACTGCCAGTACGTCCCAAGTTGCTTTGACAAGGGAAACTTGTTAAGAACTTCTTGTGATGTCAGTGCTATGTTAGTGGCACAAATACATCTTGAGGGGAGCACCTTACCAGGGGGATGAGATCAGTTTTTTGAAAATAACATGCAAGTGTTGAATCTGCTGATGTGAATTCTTCTGAAATCTTGCTGTTTTTTTAAAAAACAAAGTCTTTAAGAGCAACTACAAAGAGTATTGAAGCAACTCTTCTCTTCCTAAGGCTTGAAAAAGAAAGCGTAGGCATACATAGGTATGTGTTTTCATTTCTGTTCCTGAAAGTTGCTGGATTGGGAGGAAAGAAACAATATAAATTGAGGTAATAAAAATTATAGAACTTATTTTATTTTGATGTGGTGGGACATGATATTTTAGTTTTTGGTCTTCTGGATTCTCTCTTTGTGGGATCCCTCTCCTACTGGGCCTTTGAATTTCTTTAGCCAAGCATGATACATAGGATTTTTTTCTTCTCTCAAAGAACCAGACATGCTGCTGAGCTTGAGGCAGCAAAATCATCATCTAGGCAGGCTGTATCAAATTCCAAAAGGATAGGTTCAGGTGGTAAATCTGCTGTCTTTCATGGACATTTATTTAAAGTGAGATTTTGGGGTTTTTTTTTGTTGGTTTATTTTAATATAAATCTTATCCTTCCGAGGCTGGCATGGTACTTCGGTATGGAAAAGGAAAAATAGTATGGTAAGGGAGAAGAAAGCCTTTAAAATGATCTCTATTATTCTGAACACTGCAGATATGTTCTGTTGAATTTGTGATAAAAACCTTATTTTCCTTCTTCCAGGCACTGTAGTTCAAAGCTTAAAAGCAGTGGGCTTTGTTTGTCACTTCCCCTACACCCCATCTTTTAGCTTGGCTTGCCTTGCTGCTTGAGTGGTGCTTAGAATCTTGTTTATAATGGAAGTGACTGTTGCTCAAAGCATTACAAATACATTTCTGTTATCACCAGCAAGGCTGAGGTATTGCCACTTTTGAGCTTTCAGTTTAGAAATACCAGTGATAACATGGCAGAGGACAATGTTTTGTTTTTCCTTTCTAACAGCATGTACCTTCCAAGGCTGTGGTTAAGTCAGTCTAATGGCTGTGAGTGGTGTGTACTAGGGAGACACAGGGAGTATCAGGGACTGACTTTGTCATGCATCTGAGAAGCACCATGGAAAAAATCTCCCTTTGGGCAAAGGGGCTGATTACTGAAAATATAAAACATTAATTAAACCAGAAGAAAAATCCAGTCGATGTCTGTACAGGTCTTGCACAAGTGGGAAGTCTTTGTAAATGTGTCTATTTTGAGGGCTGGAAAAGGAGGAGGAACAGACACATCTATGTTTTTTTGAACATACAAGATAAATACTCTACATGTGAATTTAAATTTTGGCTTGCATATTGCTGTTTTGTAATGATCTTTTCCTTCATTTATTCACTAAGGCTCTGCTTCTGTTTTTCTTATTAGGATGACAGTTCTGGCAGTCTTGCGTCAATATCTGCTCTCAGTCTATTAAACACAGGGGTATGAAATTTAATATATATTTTTTGTAGTTGTATTTGATGCCATGCATGGGACTGTGTAGCACTCATTACAATAGCACAAACATCACATTTTCACAGTAGCATGAATATTTTATGGCACTAACCATCAACTCATTAAAAACCATTAGCAAAATAAACAAGTTTCACATGTGGCTCTCGCTAACAACTTGAAGTGATAGTTTTATTGTTTATATTGCATGTTCTTGAATAGCAAGAAATAGGTAATCATAGAGCTTGACAGTAATTTACTTTCTATGTTTGCTGTGCCTCATTGCTTAATGGTAAAAGTTTTTGAAAGGCTTAATTTGTAATATTTTTAACACCTTATTAAATTTGAAAATTGATTTATTAGAATCTTCTTTCTGTCACTGAGCCACACAAGCTGTTAGCAGTGGAACTCCAGATGCTTTTAATTGCTATTTCCAGTGTGAAATTGGAAAACTAGAAAAGTGTAGCTATTGAAACTTTTTATTTTACATTATCTATTTGTGTGACTGGGATCTTTCTGAAATTGTGCATGCCCATTACTTTGTAAACTTTTTATGTAATTCTGCACTCCGTGTTAAACATGAATAGTACAGATTGGCTTTTTAGTTCTGTGGAACTGTGAAACAGAGCAGTCATATAACTGCTGATTGATGCTGATGCCTGTGGGTCACATTACATGGCCTGGCCACTCTCAACATGTCTTTACTGGGCCCTGGGCCGGTGGCTTCTTGTAAACAAAAGAAGATGAAACTTGATGCACCTTATTAAATATCCAATTGAGGAAAAAATACAGCAAACAAAGAATTGAAAGTGAATGGCATTAACGTTGGAAGATTGACCTAGAAACTCTTAAGTGTCTGTTTGGTTGTCCTTTTGTACTGTGTTAAGATTAGTATTTTCTTCTCCATCAGTACATCTGTTCTTTCTATTTCACCTGCAAATGAGGCGAGAATGTACTGTTCTGCCTGTCCTGACAGCATCTGGAATTCTTATTTCTGGGAAAATGTCTAGTTTATGACTCACAGGATTTTTAAGTGACATCTACTCTTGCTATAAACACTGCTTTGTTTATAATCACTTCATAGCCAGTGCTAGCTCAGCAATTTTGACATTTAACCTGGAGGCAAACATGCATGCTGATGTAGGATTATTCATTAGCAGAAATTATTCTTACATGGATGGACTCCTTGGTGATTCTATTAATGCTTCTATTCTCAGATGATCAACCCTGATTAAAATGAAGGCATATAATCTTTCTGATGATATGTCTAGTTAGCTGTACAACATAATGACTTAAATCACATAGGTGTTTCATAGATCCATCTGCTCCACTCACATGTGTGTAGAAGGGTGAGAGATTTCAAACATTTTGCACAAAATGTGGCAATCCTTATTCTGTTTCATCAGCAGAAGTCACAGTTGATTGAATAAAATCTGTTTTAGGATCAGACTTAGCATTAGAGAGGAGAAAGCATCTTAGAAGAAACTGTCATACACAGGATGTTTAATTCGAGTATTAGTATGCCTTAACATCTACTTTAAATAGAGACAATCCTTAAGATAGGGGAAGTTTATTCAGTGTTGCATTCTTCAGTTGCATAAATTCTCTACACATCAGATGCCTTTCTCCTCCAGCATACCTACAACATAATTGGATGTGTGGTGTTTTGTCTGTATAATTGGTACTGTGAGAACTTCCATTGTCCTTGTAACCAAAAGCTTTTATCACTCATTCCCAGGAGTTCAGCTTTTGTTATTGGATCATAAATAGATCAAAGTTAATTCCAGGTTCATGTTGAATTTTATGGTTGGTATTTATTCCTTTACAGCTGTATAGTTTGGGCTCTGTAGATGCAAGTTTGTCTTCTAACACTGAATCCCTGTGTTTCACACTTAGCTAAATACTTTATCCCCACAAGCATACCCTACTTCAGGTCTACTAATGCTTTTGGAATGCTGCAATGCAGCTGGTTTTCCTTTCTGTAAGGTCATTGGAAGAGGAAGCTATGAGCAGTTTCTTATATGTTACACAGAGCAATCCAGTACTGTTCAGAGGAATTGAAAATTGCTCTCAATGTTCTGACTGTCCTTTATGGTACTAGAGCAGAAGGATGAATGAAACTTCAGACTTGCATGTTTACCATGTAGATAACAAAAAGGTGCAAGCAATAAAGACCTCTGTGGGTTTATTTACTTCTTTTTATTATTTAGAATACCAGGGCATTTTTTGGTGTTCTTTGCTGTGGTGGTAGGGGTGGGGTTTTTTCGGTTTGGGTTCCTGGTTTTTGGGTGGGGTTTTTTGTTGTTTTGTTTTAAGAAGATACTATTTGAGATATCTTTATCTTCTTAAACAAATGCAGTTTAGAAGCAAAAGATGTTTTCCCACCCCCAGTTACCTGACTGTAGCTTAATAGGCTTATCTGTATCTGTGCAGGAATAAATACCAGAAATGCAAGTCCCTCCACATATTGAAGCATATTAAGTATATTGTCACAGTGCTTTTCAGGAAAAGCATGCTTTTAGCTTCTTACTGAGTTAATTATTGGCAGTGGATAACAGGATGCAGTTCCAGACTTAGTAAGAAGATAACTTTTTATTAAAGCTGAAATTTGTTTTTCTTTATTTTGGAATTAGGAAGTGTTCTGGAATTTTCAATAAATGCCTGGTATGTTGCAATAAGGATTTTTTAAAATAACCTTCTCTAAGCTTGTGAAATCGTTCATGTGGCACTTCCAAAATAATTTTTTTTACATATACAGGTTTTACATAGTCTTGAATCTTAGCTGTCAACTATTCTATCTTCTAGCACATGCCCTGCCTGTTAAGCATTTGACAACACATTTGACTTTAAACTGTATTTTTGCCTTGTTATGGGAGAATATTAGCTCACATCTTTCAAAGTGAAGTTTTATGTCAGCTCAAGTTTTTTAGATTCTGCATCAAATGCACAGTGAAGGATATTGGATTCTTTGCATCTAGTCATATAAAGTATTCTAGAAAAAAAATTATACTTTATTTGCATAAGCTTTCTATGCATCTGATGGTTGTGGGATCTAATCTTCAAATAAGTTTCCTAGAGCAGAGGCTTCTTGAGGAAAAAGCATCTTCCCTTGGAAGGTTCTGATACTTTGGAATGTATTTCAGTTTGGGGAATGTGCAGCCATGACATTTTGAGCTTGAGGCTATTTTGATCTCTGTTTTGACTCTTTCTAGTAACACTTACAGTTTTTCTTCTCTGCCCATGTGATGTCTGTGTACAAAACCAAACTGTTCATGATGTGTACTTTCAGAAACACGGATGATGAGTTCTGCCTTTTGTGAAAATCTCTGAAGAATTTCAAATTTTTGGTTTTTTTTTCTTTCTCTGTTGCCTTGGAAATAGTGCATCAGTTCTTAGCACAGGTGATAGCTGGAAGCACTAGCCCTGTTCACATGTATTGCTTGTATAAAAAACATAAGAGTGGCTTTGTTCTGATAATACATCTTGCAGTGCTTTTTAATTTTTTTTCCTTTTTTTTTTTAAGCTTGCATACAAGCTAGGTATGTAGAGATGTTGAAAAGGTTGCTGATGTTTGAGCTTCCTCACCTATGACCACTAAATGAACTTGATTTGGTGACTCTTGTTGCAAAGGAGAATATGGAAGTAAATCAGAACTTCTACCAAGAACAGGAGGGATGACATTGCTATGGTGGTACTGCAGCCTGGATGCTGATCTCTGGGTGTCATCACAGGATACATTCCTAATTTACAAATGTACTGGAGTGTCCTGAGATATACAGCGTGACAGGAGTACTGATGTGGTTTCTGGTTTTAAGTGGAATGAAATGATTTTAGGCTTGAGAATACTTGTATTCATTCAAATGGTGAGCATTGATTTTTTTGATTTTTTTCTTGTGCTTGTGTAAATTACAACAGAACTCTACCAATCCTGTGTCCAGTTGTTAAAGATACTTGTTTCAATGTGCTGAATGGTGTTGATGCATATTATTCCATTAACTTGGCAGTAAATTTTTATTTACAGAGGCAAAAAAGAAGGGGATGTGAGATTTGATGTTTTCATGTGTGTCTGTTTAGCTTTTTCTCTAAGGATTTTGTCATATTTTTGTTTTGTTGAGTTGCTGTTGTGGTCAAAGGATTAGAATTCTTTCTTCCTTAGAATCTTGTGTGTATTGGGGGCAGTTAAATATTTCTTTCTAAGTAGATTGCATGTTTTAACCTCAGAGGAAGGAAATTATATGAAACAGACTTGTAATGATAAATACTGGTATACTGTCACTGAGAATAGTGTAGGTGGTTCTGGTTATTGTGGGTGTGATGGTGTTGTTAAAGGCCTCAGGAATGTGAGGTGTGCTGGATCTTAAGGGGGGGTGGAATCAAGAGGAAGAAATGGAAAGAGACACATGTTCTTGATTAGTGGTGGGGTCTTTTTTTAAAATATACTTGTGCACTAGCTAGGCTGGGTAGGTTATGCAGATTTCTTTACTACCTTATCCTGGGATGCTCAATTGAAATATTGAACTAGAACAGATCAAAGATTAAGTTGATACAAGAAACTGCTTTCTCATTCATCTTTACTTAGCAGTCTTGGAAAGCTGCACT
This sequence comes from Peucedramus taeniatus, assembly GCA_013400575.1. Lineage (NCBI taxonomy): Eukaryota > Metazoa > Chordata > Aves > Passeriformes > Fringillidae > Peucedramus > Peucedramus taeniatus. The sequence goes on from WBNO01020645.1 coordinate 73,676, forward strand.
GTTGCTATCAGCAATTTCAACTTGTAGTGTTTGCCACTTGCTGTCTTATTAAGTACTGTTAAAATATTTAATATGAAATTATTTATGTATTAGGTAATATGCTTACTAATTTGGAGTGAGGCTGAAAGTTGAAATTTATTTTTTTTCAATAATGTTGTTTAGGAATATGAAGCACGGACAGGAAGAATGTATAAACCTCCACCCCCATCAGCAAGACGTAAAAATATTGAGTTTGAACCACTTTCAACTACTGCTTTGATTCTGGAGGATCGACCAGCGTAAGTATGATCCTGCTGGGCAACTGAAGGACTGAATTTTAGCTAAAATTCACAAGTCTTATGTGAAAGAATTGTTGGGTTATTCTGTCCTACATAATAGTCTAACAAATACTTCCAGAAGAGCCTTTAAGTATATCACAGTCTGTATGAGGAATTCTTTCTCACTGTAATGGAGCCACCAGTCTGTAATCTGCTGTGTCTCACAGTAGTCTGTGACCATGTTCTGGGCATCCTCCAAGTCTTCAGGAATTTTCTTGATTGATTTCTTCACTGTTTTCTCAGTGTGCACTTTCTTCTCCCTTATCCTCCCTTCCCCTATTTTGGAAACTTAAAAACATATTAGATAGCTAATACCTAAAAGTGCAGCTGAAGGCAGGGAAACAGCAGATGAAGATGTAACAAAACCCACGTTAAGTACAAATAATAATAGTAATGAAAAATGGGTAATAAATTGGTCATTATTTTCAGCTATAAAGTCTTCTGCAATTTGAAGGAAAGGGAAAGAACCTGCTGACTAAGAACACAAGCTTTAGGAAAACAAATGGAGCAACATTTTCAAATTGCACCATGGAAAAGCTGGTGATGGCACTGTTAAATGTTTGCCCTAATAACTTCCAATTAGGAAATGGAAAATAGAACATATTAGTGTTTCTTTGGATATTCTCTCTGGGAGTATATAAACTCATTCCATGCTAAGACAGAAATATTCTGAATGGAATTATGGATTACTATGAGTATTTGTTTTCATAAGTGCATTATTTCTTTTACTGTATGGTAGAGAGTAAGATATGCAATTACTTGGTTGCTGATATTTTTCATTACTTTCATAGTATTACAATTCATAAGCCAGAACAAATATACTTTTACAAATGACACTTGTTTCAAATTGGAGTGCCATCCCAAGCATGTAGTGTGTTGCCACAGTGTAATCTTTGAAAATATATTCCACTCTCACTTTCATTGAAAATATTAATGAGTGATTTTGTCTGCTTGTATGAGAGGAGACAGAAAACTTTTTTAATATTACAAATTACGAAACTGTTTTCTATTTATTTTGGACCAAAGTAGACTAGAGATTAGGTAAGAGGCTGAGGTGAAACACTGTGTTTTACTTTGCTTTGAAGTGAGTCTCCTTGGTCAAGAGGAAGTGTGTTTGGCAATTAGGGGATCATTATGCAGCCAAAAAACAAACGCATTTTTATCTGGTGAACTTTTAGACTGCACCAAGTTTCCTTAGCTTTAGCTCTGACATCAGTGGTGATCTATCCTTTCTTCCTTTGGCAAACTTAACTTCTTACCTTCTTTTGTGAGAATTTTAAAGGGTTAACTGCAATGAATAAAAACCTTTACCTTTTATTACTGAATTTATTATTGAAAATACATCATCATAGATTTCATATGAACATATGATTAAAGTACACGTTGGCAGAAATGCATTGGAATAAATAATTATATGGTATATCAGCATTTTCCTTTTGTCACTCACTTGAGCATCATTCCAGGTATTCAATAAATTTAATAACCTTACTTTGGGGGAAGCTGTAGGAGAACTAAAAAACAGGAGCAACAAACATCTAGTAGTTCCAGCTGTTACTGGAACACTGGCAGTATGGCAACCCCAAAGCTCACCTTTGAGAGAAACCGAATTTAATCCTGTTCTGAAATGGTCCAGAATGTCATTTGTGTGTATTGAATTCAGGAACAACTTGTTTTCAGAAATCTTCCTGCCAAATCAGTGGAGGAGGCTTTACGTCATCGACAGGAGTACGACGAGATGGTGGCAGAAGCAAAAAAACGAGGTATGTCAACTGCCAACACTCACTGTAATTCCTCTCAACTCTGCTGCAAAAATAAAGTTAATCCTGGCTTGTAGGCAAGTGGGTACATTAAAGAACCTCTTGTTTAATTTCTGGGTTATTCTCTGGTGCATAGGGGCACACAGTTTAAAACAGAACTCAGTTATCAAATTGTTACTCTGCTACAATGAATGCAGCTAGGTTCAGAATGCAACTTAACCTTTCATTTACTTTTTAAGGGAAAACTTAATTTTTTTAAGATACTTGTGTAGTGTGGTCACCTAAAAATTTCCTGGATACTTGGACTCTTTTTGCAAGCTGTGTTCGTGCAGTTGCCACTAAGAGCCAAAGTATAATAAAGTTGACTGCTTAAAGATCTGGTTTCTTAAGAATTTTTGATCAATTTCAGTGTGAAGAGAGATGAAATCTTTGGGGTTATTTTCCAATCAGCTGTACTGTGTGAACCTTCATATTCCCACTAGGCACGATTAAGTTAAAAAACAGATCTGTAGCATCTGGTACAGTGTCAATCTATGAATAGTTGTTAAAAGGACTTTTGTAGTCTTGTGTCTGGGAATAAGCTATTTTTAGAATCTGTGCTACATGTTTTACTTGGGCTATTGTCAGAGATGCAAGCTTCTGAACTGATTGATGATCTATGGATCCATGGCAGCTTACTTTGAAAGGTGCAATAAGAAATCCAAGGCATATGACAATGCATTTCACTCTGCTCTTGTGGTGTGTATCTTTTAAGTTGTGATCTGTGGTGTATGTTCTTTAGTAACAGCATCTTTGGAGGTTCATGTGTAGTGTTTTCATGTGTGTGCCCTGGTTTATCAATTGTTGCTACACACTCAAAGCTTCAGTAAAATCTTGATGAAGCTGCTCAGCCATGTCTGTTTACCAGGGAGGGCATGTTTATTCAATTGATGTGACCAATGCATGCTTAAATAGAAAATGTCTTGCAGTTTCACAGTGGTTCTAAGTGATATCAGGAGAGCACTGGTCTGTCCTTCTTTTAGCCTTTTTGATAAGAGAAATCTGCAAATGACTTTTTTTAACAGAAGGCAGGACATTGTTCTCTTGTTCAGCATTGTGACTTTGTCTTAGGTCTTTAGGTCCTGTTTCCAGAAAAGAAAATACAGAATCCTTTTAGGTGGAAGCTTCAGTAAAATTTGAATAGTTTTTAAATGGATGTAGAATTGCACTTTTAAATAATAAAACTACCCATAAATATTGCTGATTAGTCTAATGAATAAATAAGCCTCAGATTAAATATGGTATGAAAATCATGAGTGGAAAAAGAGCGCTGATGATGTGCTCGCTTATTAGTTATCCTGTGTACTGCAGAGGAGAATTATCTGAGTTTTCTAGCCTGATTTTTGCTTGTCTAAATCACTGTATTTGAACAACTTAGCTTAAATTAAAAAATATCCAGAGAAATACACCTACAATCAACAGAAATAGTACATGCAACTGTAATTTACCCTTGATCTTTTAGACATCTAAATACTTGGGTAGTAGCTGAATAATTTACCTAATAATTTGTATACACTAATACAGAATTATTAACATGTTATGCCTAACAGAAATTAAAGAAGCACATAAAAGGAAAAAAATAATGAGAGAGCGTTTCAAGCAAGAAGAGAATATCGCTAGTGCTATGGTGATTTGGGTCAATGAAATACTACCTAACTGGGAAGGCATGTAAGTAAAGTTCTGCTATATAAAGAGGCAAGCATGGCTTGTTTCTCCTCTGGAAACTGAGGACCCACATACCTTATTTTCCTTTTCTGTGTTGTCAAGAAGTCGGTTTTTGTTGCCATGATATAGTGTGAGGTCATTACAGAGCAACATGAAATGTGCTTTCTGGGAGCTGAATGTTTAGGGGTTTTTAATGGGGCTTTAGCATCAACAGAGATCTTTGAATATTGACTTGGTAAACAGAATGTTATTTTGCTTGTAAATTGCCCAGTGATTTTAGAAAACAAGATGTGCAATATGTGCCTTTTTTTCTTTCTTCTCCCTGCTTCTATATATTAGGCGTGCTACCCGAAGAGTTCGAGAGCTGTGGTGGCAGGGATTGCCCCCAAGTGTACGTGGGAAGGTTTGGAGTCTAGCTGTGGGAAATGAATTAAACATCACTCCTGGTATGTTCCTAACAGATCACATGTTAATGCTGAATTAGGTTGATCATTTTCAAAGAAAAATGTAAACTTTTGTTTAAAAAAATCTATATAAATCAGGGTATATTTATTTCTGAATAAATGTATTTTGCAAGGTTAGGAACAATTGTGTTTTACAGTTAGACATCATAGCCTCATAAATTATGGAAACAAGATTCAAAACCTGCTTACAAAAACATTTAGTATTTTAAGAATTAAGGTAGTGCTTCCCCCCAGAAAATAGTTTTTTATGTTAAAACTGAGACTTTGTAGCTTTGCTTTCTTAAGGGATTGAAAAGGGGAATTGGTTTATTTTATAACTAATGATTGATGAATTGTAAGCATTTTATTCATAAAAATACAAATCTGAATTATGTAAGGCATGATTTCCCTGTCATAATTTGCATGTTCACAGCAGAAAGTACAGCACAAAGTGCACACTATAAAACTGTGTATAGTGGGAACTATCTAATAGACTCTTCTCCTGCCCCCAGTGATGAAACCAAGTAACCAAAGCCAAGAATGCTTAGCATGCTTTTGTCTTGGGTGGGTGCTTTTCTTAATACTTCCTTTTTGGTTATTGGTTTTGTTCTGCTTTCTTGCAGAACTTTATGAAATCTTCTTGTCGAGAGCTAAGGAACGATGGAAAAGCTTCAGTGAGACAAGTACTGAGAATGACATAGAAGGTGAGATCTCCTGAGTGCTCAACAACCTTCTATTCACTTTTACAAACCTAGGAAGTCTTACAAGTTCCTCTGCAATTTCAGCATTAAGAATACTTGTTAAAAGTACTTTGAAGTATCAAGACTCGGCTCTCATGAAAATATTAGATGAAATACAAAAAGAATAGGAAACTCAGTTACAATACATGCTCTTGCTTAGCTCTTCTTAGATGGGTTCTCCTCAGTTGGTATCACTTCCATGATTTTGGGAATCAGAGAATATCCTCTATTTTTTGGTTCTGAAACTGAGAGGTGAAAAATACAAAACATGACACATTTCAGATCCCACTTGTATTTCCTTGCCTGCCCAGATGGCCTTTCCTTCCAAATCTATTAAGTAGGGACGTTAGCACTCTTTTGTCGAATGCTGTTTTTTCACTGGCATATTGCTGTCTCCTGTGGATGTTTTTTCTGTTAAAAATAGTATCAGTGATGTTTTTAATGTTGGATGTCTCCTTGTCAAAAAGGTTAACTCTTTGTGCTTTGGCTGATAATTTTTAAATGCTGCCATGTGATAGTCTCTTTTCCATTACTTTATTTGTTTGTGCTTGCCATAGCCAGTCCTGACTAATTGCCTACTTTGACTGTAAATTATTCGGGTCTTCCTTAGGGATAGCCCTGTGACTCATCTGAAGGTTGTCTTGTGACAAACAATTTATTAAAAATTCTGTGTGTTCATGACTGTAAATATGCTTATCCTTGGAAAACATGTTTGCAATGCCCCTTGGTCTGTGGAATGGTGGTTTGCTTGTTCTTTTGTTGTGGGGGGTGTGGGCTGTCTTTGGGGGAAAGCTTAGGTAATCTGTTTTTTTGAGAGGTAAGAGTTCTGGATGGGAATGAAGGGAGAAAGAGCTGTTTTAATTGTGCCAGATGTCCTGGGAAATGGAGTAATAAGGGAAAACTGCAGAGTGATAGAATTTTCATTTCTGAAAAGCAAGCAAGCTGACAGTGCTTATTACTAGTCCTTGGTAGCAAAGTCTGGAAGACCAACCATCACAGTTTTAGGAAGACTGGAATGAAATGCTGCTTTCTGAACTTCAGCAGAGCAGGTTCTGTTTAGCTCGTTCATCAAATTGTCATCTTTGCTTTCCAGTTGGAAATCTTGTCTGATTTAAGCTCTCTAAAAGAGCCTTTTCCCCAAGTCTTTTACCTGCCTTTTTTCCCACATTATCACTGGTGTTTTTATCATGTCCCTATGGAGAAGATTGGACAGAGATAATTCGAGGGCTAGCAGAATTTCTTTTGGAGGTTCTTGGGTGAATGCTGTCTTCCTTGCCTTTATGAGCCTACAGGAATTTTATTCTGAAGTTTGTAGAATTTCTCAGCTTTAGTAAGTGTTGGTTTTGCTTGCAGATGCAGGTGCATCTGTTGCTGATCGTGAGGCCAGTCTGGAACTAATTAAGTTGGATATATCACGCACATTTCCATCCCTGTATATTTTCCAGAAGGTGAGATGCCTTTAACTTAAGTTACGACCGCTTTAAAATTCTGAATAGTTAAACAAGGAACATAACTGGCCAAATATGGAATAGTTTTTAGAAGTTGTTTGGACTTCTTAAATGTTTTTAAATGAGAATAAAGTAGAGACACTTAGTGATGGACTATGAGGTTTTTTTCTCCTTGAAAAATGGTATGAGATTCCTATTAATGAGATTCTTGTTAATGAATTAATTCCTGTTAATTCCTGCTTATTATGAAACTACAGGCAGAAATGAGAGTATTCTCACTGCTACAGAAATCTTGATGCATTCTGACTTTATGATTTTTATATATATTATTTATTTATTTAT
>WBNO01020648.1:6450-39433 GCA_013400575.1 Peucedramus taeniatus
GAACTGTTATTCCTATTCCCATATCTTTTCCTGAGAGCCCCTTAATTTCAAAATAATAATAATTCAGAGGGAGGGGGTTTACATTTTCCATTTCAGGGGAGGCTCCTGCCTTCCTTAGCAGACACCTGGCTTTTCAAACCAAAACAGTCCAAATTAAGTTTTCAATTGCTTTGGAAATATAAAGCAAAGGTCCCAGTGCTCCTGCACATGTGGTGCTGCTGGAAAAGGTGCTGTAGGAGGTGTGAGGATTTAATGGGATCATCATTAAAAACCATCAGGCTTTTAGAAATCAAGGCTTAAAAATTCCAAGTGTTCAGGGCCAGGTTGGACGGAGCTTGGAGCAACCTGGGATAGTGGAAACTGATGTGGGTTAGAACAAGGGTGAGCTTGAAAGTCCTCCACAACCCAAACCATTCTGTGATCCTCTTACTCTGTGAACTTGTAGGAACTCAGAAATAGGTTGAAAAACCTGTTCTTTCACTCTCTGCTTTGGTTGTGGTGAGCCTGTCCCAAACTTTTCCCAGCAACAGGAAAAATCAAGTTCATTGTCACAAAAAAAAAGTGCAAGGAAATGTGCAAAGAAAATTTCAGGACTCACAGTATAATTAAGGAAGATTTTGATTTAAATATGTGATTTGATAGATGAGCAAAGAATAAGTGGTGACCTCTTACATATGTACCTCAGTTTTAACCATTAACTCTGATATATTTTATTTATAGACCACAAAGTTAATATTTTCAGGGAAACCAGGAACAAATCCAACTCAGCACGTTCTGTGGTTCTGGGAAATACACTCTCACCTGCTTAATACTATGAAAATCAGGCCAGATTAGGATTAAGATCAGATTTAAGGTATCTTCAGTTAACAGGTGAGAATGGGACTGTCTACCCCATCAGGGTCAAAATCCTTCTCTGGGATTTCAGTGAGAGGGAGGGTTTGGTGCTGCCTGGCTCTCCAGGCCCACCTTGGCTTGTTCGCCTCTTCAGCCCAGCTCTCAATTCAGCTTTTCCTGCCTGCTTTTGCTTCCCTGTCCCTGCTACCAGCAGCTCTCCCTGCCCATGGGTGCTCTGGGGATTCCTGAGGGAGGGAAATCATCCCTGTCCTCCTCTGGAGCCTGTCCTTCATATCCCCACAAATTTCACCTACTCTGGGGTTTGATTTGGATTCCTCATGGCATGGAAAGGATGGATGGATGGATGGATGGATGGATGGATGGATGGATGGATGGATGGATCCTGCCAGAGGACTTTGTGCTGTTTTACAGGATTTGTAAATCCATTGCAGGGGGGAATATGTAAATATTGTTGTGGCTTACAAAGGAGTCAGGTGGTGTGGGGACACCTCACATTTAAAACAAGCAGCTTCTCAGGCTGGGTTCCAGTGGGAAGGTTTACAGGCAGATTTTAAAAGTCCAGTGTGAGATGCAGAATGAGACCTCCAGCACTCAGTTTTCTGCTCTAAACTCCAGACTAATCAGAGCCGACAAGGTGATTGATTAAATAATCCTCTCTTGTTTTCTTTTTCTCCTACAAATAATCTGCATCTCTGCATTTTCACTGCTGCTGCAAACAGCCAGAGCTGTGTCTGTCCCAGCCCTGCTGTCAGTGCCAGGCACAGCCTGAGGTGACCCCCAAGTCCCCCAGAGGGGCTCTGCACTGGGAGGGACCCAGCTGTGCTGCCTTCTTAATTTGCAGCTTTCCAAAGCAGTGTCATTAAAGCCCGTCCCCAGTGTCCCACTTTTCCAGCCTATTCCTCATTTCCATAGAATCATAGGATCCCAGAATGGGTTGGGTTGGGAGGGACCTTAAAGACCATCCTGCTCCCCATCTCTGCCATGGGCAGGGACCTTCCACTGTCCCAGGCTGCTCCAAACCCCAACCTGGCCTTGGACACTGCCAGGGATCCAGGGGCAGCCACAGCTTCTCTGGGCACCCTGTGCCAGGGCCTGCCCACCCTCACAGGGAACAATTTCTTCCTAAAATCCCAATCTAAACCTTCTCTCTCTCAGTTTGAAGTAATTTCCCCTTGTCCTGGAACTCCAGGCCCTTGGAAATTGCCTCTCTTCATCTTTCTTGCACAGTCCCTTCATTTACTGAAGAACCACATTTAGATGACCCTGAAGCCTTTTCTTGTCCAGGCTGAACAATCCCAGCTGTGCCAGCCTTTCCTCCCAGCAGAGCTGCTCCATCCCTCTGATCCCCCTGGTGCCTCCCCTGGGCTCTCTCCAGCAGCTCCAGGACCCCCTGTGCTGGGCCAGGGCTGGGGCAGCTCTGCAGGTGGGGTCTCACCTGAGCACAGGGGCACAGGGGCAGAATCCCCCCCTGCCCTGCTGCCCACCAGGGCAAGAGTCATCCCTCAATCCAAAGCTCAAGCTTATTGTTCTGGAGGGTACAGGCAGCTTAGGGGTTGAATACAATGCTGGCCCTGCAGACCTTATTCCCAACTGGGGATTTTAGGACTTCTCCCCTTTTACATCCCCCTGGAGACATCTGACACTGCCAGAGCAGCAGTTCAGAGCTCTGGCAAAGCTCTCTCCAAAATGGGTCACTTCCTCCAAGAGGGAACATGGAGCTGTTTGCTGCTCTTATGGGACAAGGACATTTATGTTTTCACACAGTTGGGAATAAGATATGAAGGGTACCAGAGCTTAGGTGTCAATGTTCCTTCCCAGGCCTGCAGGCTGTAGTGTGGAATTTTGTTGGAAAGGAGAAAAAAAAAACCTCTGAGATTGGCATTGGAGAGAGAGATGTGAGGAAAAAAGGCACACACGCCGAGGAGGGAGCTTAGAGAGGGGGGAAAGGCTCCAGAAGAACAAAAAGGACATTTGGAAAAGGCACTTCAGTGATAAACACATTAAAATCAGGGGTTTCTTCTGTGTTGTGCCCATCTGGGAAGGGCCCCTTGGAGCAGGGACCCCAAGGGTTACCTTTGTGCTGGGGGTGACCTCCCCTGGCTGCTGTCCCCTCAGAGGGGTGGGCACAGCTCTGCTGGCCCTGGCAGAGGGGACACTGCTCTCCAGGCTGGCAGCAGTGCCATGGCTCCATGGAAATTGCTTTTCAAGTATGCACCAGAGCAATAGGCTTAGACCCAGGGAGCTGGGTGATGTGGGAGAATCCTGGAATGGCTGAACGTGGGACAGACAAAGTGGCAGCCCCAGGGTCACCTCCAGAGGGAGGAGGGTCCATGAGTTCCCCAGCACTTCCAGTTTGGTGGGGTCATGTCCATAACTGCACCTTGGAGGCAACACAGCCCTTCCCAGGCAGCTGCCCAGCCCTGAGCAGATATCTACTGAAAATCACCCCTGAAATGTACAGAACTGGGGTAAAATAGGGGCTGTGAGGGGCAAAATCCAGTTTCTAGCAGACCCCAGACCCACTTGCTCCTCCATTTCCACCAGTGCACAGACCTGGCCATGGACAGGAGCTCTGGGAGGTCTCCAAAGGTTTCCTGCCCCCCTTTCACCCAGTACAGACACAGCCCTCAGGAGGAAAAGCCTGGCAGAGGCACCAGATCCTTCCTTCCAGGTGTCCCCTCCTCTGCAGTAAGATCCAGGTCCAGGGACTGACCAATGTGCTGAAGGCCCTGCTAAACCAGGCTGTTTCTGCAGCCTGATCACAGCTGGTTCCTGCCCAGACTACAGGTAAAACTGAGTCATTCTGTGGTAAGGAACACAACCAAGAGCTAAAAATAAAGAGGATGATGGGCAGAAGCACAACTGTCACAACAGAAACAGAGCCCTTGCAGCCCCTCCCCGTCACCCAGAGCAGAGCTGGGACTGGCAATGGCAATTTGGCTCTCCCCTGCTCCTATTTAGGAACTGTATTTTAAATCAAACCGAGGAGAAATTGGAATTTCTGCAGAAGTGTTGACATTTTCCAGGGAATACAGAGTTTGGAAAGCTTCCAGTTTCAGTTGCTGGTAGAGGGAACTCGTGGGGCTCGTACCAGGCTGGGAAGTTCCACCCCCAGTGGGAAGAAGTTGAGAGTTTGTTGCCACTGAGCCCAGGGCCAGATAAAAATTTTGATTGCAAAATTAAGTTATTCTAATGCATTTTTGTTTGTTTGTTTGGTTGGTTGGTTTTTTTTTTTTAGTTTTGAGGTTTGTTTGTTTTGTCTTACTTTGTTTTGTTTTTGTGGTTTTGTTTGTTTGTGTGTTGAGGTTTTTGTTTGGGGTTTTTTTGAGGTTTGTTTTGGTTTGGGTTGGGTTTTTTTGGGGTTTTTTTGCATGCTAAGAACAGCTGCTCCTCAGAGCTTCCCTGAGATACTCCAGGGACAGCACCTGGCAGAGTCTCACTCGTGACATGTGGGGCAGCTGAGCCTGGCAGGGCTCTTGGGAGCAGAAATCTGCACTGGGGGAGTGGCTCCAGCCTCCCCAGTCCCTACAGGAGTTATCCAGGTCTGTTCATCCTTCCACAGAGAGATTAAAAGAGGGGTGTAAAAGATCTCCCAAACTCTTTTGTTTGTGCAATTTTGGGTGCCCAGTGAGAGGTACCCCTTGTCTCATGGATGGGACATCCCCAGGAATCAGCCAGGAGTCCCAGAGGTCCAGAAAGGTTTGGGCTGGAAGGGATCTCAAAGCCCATCTCATACCAAACCTTCCTCTAGACAGAAGCCAGAAGGTGCCCTCTGAGCTTCCTTTTCTCCAGGCTGAGCTCTAAGCCCTGTCCAACCTGGCCTGGAATCCCAGATGCTTTTGGAAAAAATACCCCACACTGCAAGAGTCACTCCAGCTCCCAGCTGTGAGGGAGCAAAGTAATCCAGGCTCTCCAGGATCTGGGCAGAGAAGGATTTCTTCTTCCTTTAGCACAGAATCAACATTTTGTTCTCAGTGCTCTTTTTATTTTAGAAACCCTGCTTGATAAATTACTAGAGGGGCTCATTAACTGCAAAGATTTGTCAGTTTTCCCAAAGCAATCAGGGTGTTAGTTAGACCAAAGGAGCAAATGGGAAACTGAAGGGGAAGCCAAGCACAGCCCCATTAATCCTGGGTTATGGATCGACATTTGTCAACTCTATTGAAGTCTGTTGTACCAAATAGAGCCCAGGAGACCACTCAATTACTTTATCTCTGAGCAATTAGGATCCTGCTCTTTCAGGTCAATCTCTTAGCACAGAGGAAAAAAATTTGGATACAAGATTAACAGTAGAAAATCCACTGCCTTGTGTTGTGGGGTCTTTTAGAGGGGAAAAAAAAACAAACAACTAGATTTTGCCTTTGAAATGCTGTGTTTGAGAAGTAAAAATCACTGAATTCAGCATCAGCAAGGGGCTCCCACTAATGCTGTGTTCCCCAATATCCTCCTCTCCACTTCTTCCGAAGTATTTCTGTGTTTGCCAGGTGACTGCAGAAGGATCAATCCACTCTTGGAGCCAAAAACCACCCAGAGCTGGCTGTGCACGCTGCACTGGGAGATGTCCAGCACAGCCACGCTGAAGTGGCTCTTGTGCCACAAAAGCAAAGCCCTGTCGGGGTTTAGGCTGGGAAAACCAGGAGGCACTTTTAGCTTTTCCTTAGTGAGAGTGAGAGATTATTAGAGAAGTGCCTGAGGTTGGAAATGGGGCTGTGTGTTCCATCCCCATCTGTCAGAGGTGGGGCAGTTCTCTCCTGTTCATTGGGCAGTTTTTTCTTTCTCTCTCCCACAGCCAATCCTCCCTCCAGGAGATCTCTTCTGTCCATGGCCAGTGAGTGTCCCTGCAGGGCTGAGAAAATTCCATCATCCCATGGGGAGATGCTCTGCCCAGGGGAGGNTACAATTTTGTACTATTGTACAATATTGTATTTTTAATTTTCCTGTTAAAGAACTGTTATTCCTATTCCCATATCTTTGCCTGAGAGTCCCTTAATTTCAAAATTATAATAATTCAGAGGGAAGGGGTTTACATTTTCCATTTCAAGGGAGGCTCCTGCCTTCCTTAGAAGACATCTGTCTTTTCAAACCGAGACAAGAAGAAAATTTTTTTGAGAACCTCCATTTTTCTGTGGCTCATAATTCCCCTTCAGAAGGCACAGATGTCAGGAGATGAACAAGTTTGGAGGAGTTTTTAAAAGGGTGCAGAAAGTTACAGAATTTATAACTGAGTTATACATTTTCAATACTTATGGTCACTCAGATTTAACTTGAAAGCTGCAGCTTCTGTTTCTGACCTTAACTAAGGCCCATGTGTGTGGAGGTGGGTCCTTTAAAGCAGGAATACCTGGGATAAAAGATGCTGCCTCTCCTAAAAGCCTTCCCTTCATATCCTCATGCCCAGAGTGATGGTGGCAGAACTTGGAAAACAAAGCTGAGTCCACATCATCACCCAGGGATGTCAATGCCACTCTGCTGAGCTGCTCTGACCCAGCTCATCTGAGCCCAGGCAGGACTTCAGCCAGCAGCTGCCAGCTCCTGGGGTGATGGATGGAGCCTGAGGGACACCTGGATTGTCACAGCTTCATTCCATCACTGTTTGGGAGGGCTGCTGAGGTTACACAGAGCTGCAATCAGGAGCTGCCCACACAGAAAGCAATCTCCTCTAAATCTGCAGCCTGGTTTGGTCATTCCATGATTGTCCATCAAAGGATTCTTTTTTCATGTCAAGATAGAATTGCTGGAGAATGAGAATGGTAAAATCTTGGATCTGGTGCTGTTTCATAGGGCTCTTGAGATAATTGAAATGTTGGTCTACAAAAAATGGCAGGGAATGAGCAATGGGAAACAGGATAAGCAAATTATTGTCTTCAGGTTCAGGATGCTGTTTGACTCATTGAAGAGTAGAGAGATGGAAAGAGGTTTCAAAAAACCCAAAAAAAGCCAAAAATCCTATGATAAATGGTTTTCAATGAATGATTCCACCTCTTTGTACAGCTTTTCTTTGCTATTTTAGAAGATGGAAATCATATATTGGGATTAATTTAGCCAGTGAGTCAGGTTTGGTGGCTTAAATCACTTGCTCCCCCCTCCTCTATCATTTCTGCAAACTCAATTCTTCTTTTTCTGTTCGTGAATCATCCCTGGTTTCCAAAATTCCATCCCTCACTCTCAGCTGTTGAAGGAACAGAGTGAATGGATGTGTTTTCTCCTCTGCACTGTTGACTTGCTGCTCTTTTTTCAGGAAAAGCAGCCTGACCATTAGGCTTGAGCTGCTGGCAGGGGGGTTTAAAGAGGAGGAAAATGAGCTGAGCCTGTGCAGCTGGGTCACTGAGACCTGTGCCCAGCTGATGGTGCACACACCTTGTTCTTCCTGTTCCACCTGCAGGGATCTCATCAGAGCCACCCCTGGCAGCTCACTGGGGCTGCAGTGATGCTTTTAGCCATTAGTGCCACTCCACGGAGAGGCTGGCTGTAAACTTCTTTTATTTTCCACTTTACAGATAGGGAACGAAGACTGAGGGAGAGTTTCTGACACACAGGAGGGCTGGGAAACCCCAAATGTCACAGGCAGGATGTTTGGGCACCAACTGAGCCCTGTGTCCTGGAACAGCTGGGGGCTGTTGGTGCCTGACCCCACAAAGAGCTGGGCACGGATGTGCAGGGATTTGTGTCAGGAAGGGCTGAGATGGGGACAGGGACACACAGAAAGCTCTGCTGCTGTTCAGGAGGAGGGCTGGGAGTCCTCTTGGCTTGAGCTCAAATCTCCCCGTGCCCAGGAACACCAGGAAATCTGAACAAATATATGGAGATGTTTGTTGGCTCAGAAAATCACAGAAACCCCAAATCCTGTTTGCTAACTCTTGTCTATAGGCTCTGCCTAAACTGGGAACACTTTCCTGCTGTTGGGAAAGAGCTCCAGTCTGCTGGGAATGTGCATGTAAGGCAACTTTTGTGCTGCTGTGAGGAGAACAACTCCAAAATTAACACAAAGATGTACATATATTTCTGATATATATATATGCGTGTGTGTATGTGTATATATATATATATATATATATAAATATCTATATCATCTATACAATATCTATGTCTCTAATATTTTTATACTTTTATATATAAAATATTAAAAATCGATTAATATACTTTTATATATATACATACACACACACATATATATATATGAGAAATATATAAATCTATTTTTAATATTTTTATATATAAAAGTATAAAAATATTAGAGACATAGATATTGTATAGATGATATAGATATTTATATAGGTGTAGATTATATAGATGTAGATACAGATCTACATCTATCTACATAGATGTAGATATAGATGTAGCTATAGATACAGATACATATACAGATTGAAATACAGATACAGATACAGATACAGATATAGAAACAAAAGCCTCCCTCCAGGGTGGCTGGGAGTGTCTTTCCCCCATGGAGAGGCCCTGTCTCCAAACACCTCAGCAGGAATCCTCCTTTCATACCTCAAACCTTGTGGCTTTCAGCATCAGAGGGAGGAGCTGGACACATCCATCCCTGGAATATCCTCTCCTCCCTGGTGTGGAAAGCTCTGTCACAATAGCAGAGGTTGGTGCCAAGTGCCAGCCCCTGGGTTCCTGGGATCACTCCATGATGCCACTCTAGTATTAAATGAAGGGTAACTAGTTTGCCTCCTTATTGCAGAGATAAGGTGAAAAATGCAGGTTGTGGGTATTGAAAAGGTCCAGAGAGATGGAGGCAAATAAACAGATTGTTTTTATTTTAAACCTCATGTTTTTTTTAAAGCCATCTCCACCCTGCCTGTGTGCAGCCCTGTCCTGTTGGATTATGCTTTAAGGCATCTACAGCATGGTGTGGCTAAAGCTGACAGGCCAAGAAACACTTAGAGTGTATTGTAATTAGGAAATAGTTGGCTTCTGATTCTGATGATGTGAATTATAACATCTGTATTGTCTCACCCTTCTCATGAGACTGAAAATGGAATAAAAGTTTTTAAAACTACAAATTCATTTCTCACACTGCCCTGAGCATGACTGGGTGTCCAGTTCATCTCTGCATCACTCCACAGCTGTGCTGGGATAACTCTGCTGAAGCCCTCAGGCCTGCATGGCTTTAAATCCTGGAATCCTGGAATCATTAAGGCTCGAAAAGATCTTTGTTCATCCAGTCCGACCATCAACCCACATTCACCACTAACCCATGTCCTCAAGTGCCAAATCCACAAGTTTTTAAATCACTCTAGGGATGGGGACACCACCACTGCCCTGGGCTGGACAACCCTTTCCATGAAGAAATTTTCCATAATAACCAATCTAACCCTCCCCTGCCCAGCCTGAGGCCGTTCCCTCTCCTCCTGTCCCTGTTCCCTGGAGCAGAGCCCGACCCCCCCTGGCTGTCCCCTCCTGTCAGGAGTTGTGCAGAGCCACAAGGTCCCCCCTGAGCCTCCTTTCCTCCAGCCTGAGCCCTTTGCCAGCCTCTCCTCGTGCTCCAAACCCTTCCCCACCTCTGTTCCCTTCCCTGGACACTCCAGCCCCTCAGAGCAGCATTTCTTTCTGCCCTGTAAATGCTGTTGCTTTTTATTCCATCTTGGATGGCTTTTCCCAGCTTCTGCCAGCCCTCAAATATCCCATAAAATAACTTTTCCACAGTATCCCTCTAGATGCTCTCTGGGTCCCCCTTTATGCAATTTCAGAGGGCTGGAGAGCTTTCCATGCTACATTGCCCTCAGAAATGGAATTCTCCTAAAGCACAGCTTTGAGCAGCACGTACATCAGTGTCTGGAATTATGCTAAGCACTGCTCATCGGAATTATTATATTAACTGGAAAGGGGAGCACACACGATTTAACAGGGGAGAAAGAAAAACAAATCTAAGAAGAAAAATTGGTGTTATACAGTGAGAAGAAAGGCAGCAAAGCAGTGACTGTAAAAGCTTTGCTGCAATTAAGGGACTTTTTATTGTGGGGATTTAAAAGCTTTTGCTTTTCAGGGTACACATTATGGAAGGCAACCCAGGGATCTGCTGGGCACAAGGGTGTTGGCAGGTGCCCAGGCACCAGGGCTGACAGCAAAACCTGGCTTTTATTAAAGCAGGCTTTGGTAGACCTCAGAATTATGTCAGACATCAGCAGGACAATTACTGGCTCCAACCTGCCTGAGGAAGAGGCATGAGTGCCAGCAGGAGAAGGATTTGTTGGATTAGGGATTTCTCCTTCTCCCAGCCAGCCGAGGCTGGGCTCAGCTTTGTCCTGGGCTCAGCTTTGTCCTGGGCACAGTTCTGTCCTGGGCTCAGCTTTGTCCTGGGCTCACTGCCCCCTCTGAGGCTGCTCTTGGCACAGACCAAAGCTGCACTCCCAGCTCTGCTGCCAGGGGTGCTCATGGAAGAGGAGCCTCACTAAAACATCCCCAGCCAGGGGGCAGAAATGGCATTAAAATATTTATCTGCAAAGAGTTAATGATTCCTGTGGCAGTTAATTCAGCAGGGGAGAGGTGCTGGGATCAAAACAAAGGGAAAGGGAAGCAGAAATCCTTGCCTGGTTCTCCCCTTAGCTTGTTCCTTTGCAGTGGGAAATGGTATTTAACCATCTAAGAACTTTTCTTTCTCATCTGGAAACAGAAATGGTTATGAAAATGTGTATATAGAGACAAATGCAAGGGTGTGTGAGCACAGGCATCTCTGGATGCGGTTATGAGCATATTTTACAGAGTGTTGGGAGTCAAATAATGAACATTTTGGAGTGTTTGCAGCTCTGTTGTTGACAGCAGCTGAAGTGATGCAAAGCATCATTCCACGTTTCAGAGCTGCTCCTGCAGTGCATGCAAGGAACTCAACTGGGGGAAACAGAGTAACACATTGTGTTGTGAGAAAACTTAATTTGTTTGATGGTTTTGCTTTGAATATAAAAAAGACCAGTAAAGGAAATGTTTTGTTACTGCTGAGCATATTGGCTGAGATCTCAGAAGCAGTGGGAGGTTTTTTTATCATGGAACAGCTGCAGGAAGAGCTAATATGGGCATAAACCTCTACAGACCCAAAGCAGACTTGAGGAAAGAGTCCCAAAAACACTCTGAGAAGACAGTGCTAACTCATAAAGTATTGATTTCTTATTATATTGATTATATAGCTGTGATAAAATATGAATTTGGTGTATCCAGCAATGACAGCTTTACTGCCTTATTGTGCTGATTATTACAGAAAGCATAAATTGGGTCATAATTCTGAAGAGTCATCGAAAGCTATGTGCAACTCTGAGTTATTCATTTGAAGTAAGGTTTAGGAGGCCTTCAGGAGAAGATCAATACATCAGTGAGTGTGCTGGTGCACGAGCAGGGCTCTGACACACACACATACCCCTCTGGGTTGTCACCACTTCACACCTGGACAGTCCTGTCTCACCTGACCCACAGGCAGCTCAGGCTCCTGATCTCCCCCACCCTCAGGAGTGGCTTAACACCTCTGCTGTGGGGTAATGCTGAGGGAATTTGGGTAGTCCAGCCTGGAGAAGAGAAGGTTTTTGGGTCACCTAATTAATTTCCTGAAGGGAAACTATCAGAAAGATGAGGAGTCACTTGGGACAAGGGGCTGGCATGCCAGAACAAGAGGGAATGGCTTCAGAGGGCACGGATGAATGTGATATTGGGAAGGAATTCTTCCCTGTGAGGGTGCTGAGGCCCTGGCACAGGGTGCCCAGAGAAGCTGTGACTGACCCTGGATCCCAGGGAAGTGTACAAGGCCAGGATGCTTGGGGCTTGGAGCAATCTGGGATAGTGGAAGGTGTCCCTGTCCATGGCAGGGGGTGGAATGATGATTTTTAAGGTCCTTTCCAACCCAAACCATTCTGTGATTCCATGGTTGATAAGCAACCAAGGGCAGCAGCCCAATGCTGTTTGCAGTGGTGATTAATCACAATAATCAGCATTTCACTCCCCTCAGTTTTGATGCAATCTCAGAATTTGGTAAAAATGTGCCCCACGAGCTGAAGGGACTGAGGAGAGCACAGGGCCAGGGTCTGTCACAGAGCACTGTCCCCTTACACCTCCAGCTCTGAATCCTGGGCATGTGCCCCTGGAGTCTCCCCGGATCCCACCTGAGAAATCCATGCTGGAGAGGGAAAGCCATCCTGATAAGTCCATGGCTATTGCAGAAAGACATCCCCCAGCTGGGGAATAAGGTGCTTTGAGTCCATGATTCAGAAGAGTGAACAATTGTTTTATTAAGCTATACTATATTACACTAATACTATATGATATCATACTATACTAAATTACACACTAAAAAGATACTAAAGAGAAACCTGTGACTGACAGACTGACACAGCTTTTTTCCAATTGGCCAATCACTCAAAACAATCTTCACCGGGGTCCAATTAACAAATCGCTTTTGGTAAACAATCTCCATAACACATTCCACATGTGCCAAACAGGAGCCGTGAATAGAGATAAGAATTGTTTTCTCTTATTCTCTGCTTTCTCACTGCCTTCCCCAGGAAAAATCCTGGGAAGGTTGTGCCTGCTGCTCTCTGTGAAGAGAGCTGCGGCCACACATGGCTGGGCAGAGTCGACCCTGTCACTCTGAGGAGCAGCCCTGCACAGTGCATTTTGGCCACCTTTCCCTAAGTGCTAACCACTCATCTCCTCCATGGGCTGGTTTCACACAATTCTTGGGGAAAAAAATCCTAGCTCAGGTCCCAACCAGCCCAGGGCCCTTCTTTGCAGCTCCCACAGTGTGGCCAGCTGAGATGCTCTGCTGTAAGGCCAAGCTACAAGCCTGCCACAGCTTGGTCCAGCCTGTTTGGTTTTCCCAGAAGCCAGAGCTAGTTTTGAGAACACAACATTGCCAAGAACATCTCCCAGTCCTGCCCTCCCAGGACTGTTCTTCTCCCAGCAGCCATCCAAGGGGCAGTGCCTGACAGCCTGGTGTTCAGTTTCACAAATCCCAGGATGGTTTGGGGTGGAAAAGACCTTAAAGCTCATCCCATTCCAACCCCTTGCATAAGCAGGGACATCTTCACTATCCTAAGTTGCTCCAAGCCCTGTCCAACCTGGCCAAAATCCCTTGGGAAGTTTGATTGCAGTGAATGATCGGGCACTTTAAGCCTCAGAAAGAATGTAATGGTCTCCAAGTGCAAATACAATAAATCTGGTGAAGTTAAAGGCACCATGAGATCAGATAAGAGCTTCTCAAGCTGAAATGGAATATGGAGTCCTCTCTCTTCCATTGTATTTTATCAATTAACCTTCAGCAAGCACAAAGGTTTCCCAGGATCTGGTGCTCCTGCTGGCATCTGGAGGAAAAGATACAAACTGTACAGATTTCTCTTTTTTGAGGAGAACACCTTTAATAACCAAAAATGTTTCTGCACTTGGAATAATGAATGTGGCTTTTCTCTTTCAAATGCTAAATTATTTCAAGCTGAGCTGTTGGGAACCATTAATAATTCAAGGAACTCTGCTTTCGGTAAGAACAACATCTGTTGGAAGGTGTTAAGGCATAGGAATAACCTGACTTTCAAAGTTATTTTATCATTTCTTTATTCTCTTTGTGAGGGGAAAAAAGGCTACTTTGGTAAATTATAGGAAGGAGCTGCTAAAATGGGACTTGCAAAACAAGGAGGGCTGGATGTCTGCAGTGCCAGGGGCACCAGCTCTGCTCTGCTTTGCCTTCCTTCCCTGGAGCACCAACTTCTCAGAGATGTGGCCTTCAGTCTCTTCTCATCTGCAGACCCCAAAATGTTCTTTCAGACCCCTCATGATTATTTTTATCAGCGCCTCATGATTATTTTTAAGATATTTATTATTTATCAGCCTTTTTACATTAGGCTGCATTTCCCAGCTCCTTTTCCCTGGCTCTTTAGAAGTTGTTCACATATTTTAGCAGACCACAATCATCTCAGAGGATGGCTGAGGTCAGGAAAGAGCTTTAAGATCATCAAGTTCAACCATCAACGCACAACCACCATGTTCACCCCTAACCCAAGTCCTCAAGTGCCACATCCACAAGTTTTTTGGTCACTTCCAGGGGTGGTGATTCCACCACTTCCCCAGGCAGCCTGGTCCAATGCTTTATAACCCTTTCCATGAAAACATTTTCCCAATGTCCAGTCTAAACCTCTCCTGGTGCAGCTTGAGCCATTTCCTCAGAATGAAGGAAAGGACTTCCCCAGTTCTTCTTGCCAAAGAGGAGTGAGAGAGATGAAAAGCATGGATGGATCTCTGGAGGGCAACTCCTCTCTTAATTGTAGGATCCTATGGATCACACTGTGGAGGTGCCTCTGGCTCTTTCCACAGATACTTGGGAGAAGCTAGATGACCCAATGACACCCAAAACCTAATTTTTGAGGGGTAAAGCTGAGAAATATTTTGTCCTCCTTCCAGAAATTAGTCAAATAACCAATGTACTTAAAAGATTAACAGAATTTAGAAGGTAGACCCACGTGCAGAGTGGTATTTCAAGGTCTCCACATGTTTGGAGATGGGAATTTGAGGCAGCTTATTAACAAAGCTTCTTTTCACAGACTCAGTCCACAGGCAGGGTTGGATTTCCCTGTCTCTGCAAAGTTCAGCTGTGGAATTTTGTGTGGTGTTTATGTTCAATCAGACCTTTCCTCATCCTGAAAAATTCCTCTGCCAGCCCCAGCCAAAGTATGAGCAGTCCTAGTGACTTTTCAGGTGGGTTACACAGAGATGATGCAATCCAGGTATGAGTCTCCCAAAACAGGGCTGTGATGTTACATCTGTCCCTATTCTCTCATCAAATATTTTTCCTAATTTCCATGGCTTTCCATACAATGTCTTTCTTGAATTCTCAGCTCTTGGAAAAAGTGCATATGAGAGCAGGGGGTTCACTTTTTCACTGTTGAAAAAGTGAATGAAGAGACTCCAGAATAAAAAAGGAAATTTTCATTATCAATCCATCCCTGGGAAGACATCCCTGATCCACTGTCCAGCCCAGCTTAAGGAAATGATCCTTTGGTGGCCTGCAGATGAAATTGTTTTTTAAAAAAACATCTCCTGGCACTGCTGAGGCCCCACCTCAAATCCTGGGGACAGTTTTGAGGCGCTCATGACAGGAAGGAAATGGAGGGGCTGGAGCATGGCCAGGTAAGGGAAGGGAGCTGGGGAAGGGTCTGGAGCACCAGGAGAGGCTGAGGGAGCTGGGAAAGGAGCTCAGCCTGGAGAAAAGGAGGCTCAGGGGGGACCTTGTGGCTCTGCACAACTCCTGACAGGAGGGGACAGCCGGGGGGGTCGGGCTCTGCTCCAGGGAACAGGGACAGGAGGAGAGGGAACGGCCTCAGGCTGGCCAGGGGAGGAGCAGGGGGGATATTAGGGAACATTTCTTACTGGAAAGGGTTGTCCAGCCTTGGCACAGCTGTCCAGGGCAGTGGTGGTGTCTCCATGCCTAGAGTGATTTAAAAACTTGTGGATGTGGCACTTGGGGCCATAGGTTAGTGGTGGCCTTGGCAGTGCTGGGTTGACAATTGAACTCAGGCCTTTCCCAACCTAAACCACTCTTGTATTCTGTGATTCTATTATTTGCAAATAATTTTGTCCCTTCCTAGGAAAATCCATCCCAATTCTCTACAAATAATAGCTGTTTTGCTGGAATTCAAAGGGCCAGCTTTGGGTACCCTTTGTGCTTGAGCCCCTCTAATCCCAGTTTCAGAAATGGTGGTGTTTGTTAAGGCCAAGTGAATTTAAAGGCTAAGCCAAGTCCAAGCTTCTGCAGCCTCCAAGTTTGGGGATGGAGTTTGATTGGAAGGGTTTGGATCTGAGCACAGATGAAAGCCTCATGCTGTGGTGATTTGACAGCAACATTACACAGCTCATGTTATTCATTGAACCTCATTAATTTAAGCTTAGGGTTTAAGAAGCTGCTGGAAAGAGAGTTGTTGTAGGGGTCATTCCTCTGTTAACTTGTCAATGTGAAGGGCTCCTGTGAGATGAGATCTGAAGGAGCTGTTAAAAAAGCCCATTGAGCAGCTAAGGCAGCCATCAGATACTCCATGCTGGGATAAATATTGATAATATTGGGGTCTTGTGTGCATTGTGAATAGTCTAATGGGGTTTGTTACACCTCTGCTGGTGCTGATGGAGCTGCTAATTCGGGAGGTTGCTCATTGTGACACTTAGAGGGAGCAGAGGTGACTGTTCAGCCACGGGGATGGCAGAGGGCTCTGCCCACCTCCTAGAGAAGAAGCCAAGCAAAATACCTCAGAAAAAAAAATCTTGGAATGAAATTAAGGTGAAATGAATGAAATTAATGAAATTAATTAATTTCATTAATTTCATTCATTCATTAATTTCATTAATTTCATTAATGAATTTAATGAAATTAAAGCACCTTAAAAATTTTCTGGTGGATGAGAAGCTGCAAAAGCACATCCTTTAAAAGAAACAATACAGGACAGACTTATCCCTCACTACAGGGAGACTTTCCTTCCAGCCCAGAATCCATGGTGGATTATACCATGGTATAAAACCATTTATACCATGGTATAAAACCATGGTGGAGAGTTCGGAGATCATTTTGGGAAAGGCTGAGATATGTCCCCTGCTTGTGGTATAAAACCCTTAAAGCACCTGTGGGCCCTCATGGGACCAGGGAGAGAAATCCCTGCACTGACATTGAAATATCATAAAGGTCCCTCCATGTGGACTGAAGGGAATTCTTCTAAGGCTGAAATGATCAAAGGATGGAAGAGATCCCTGCTCTGTGGTCCTGCCCTCCTCAAAATGGGGAGGGCAGAGAGGACCCAAAGTGCTGAAGGGCTGCAAGTCCCACCACCCCTGAGCAGGAGAAGAGCCACTCCTGAGCTGCTGAGCTCCAGGCCCACCGAGCTCCTGCTGGTGAGATTTGGTTCCTGAGGCTTTTGGGGAGTGTCCTTCTCCACCAGAAACCTGGAAGGATGAAGGATTGGCTTTTGTGGAACAAAACATATTTGTGCAACAAAAACCTGTTAAGAGCAGATCTTTCCTGTGTTCACCCTCCTGTTTTACTGTGTCTACATTCCATCTTTCCACTTTATAATCTCCCATATTTAAAGCCTGTTCTAAACCCTCAAGTTTTATGTTGGACTGAACAATCAGCTCGTTTGTCATGCACTGCACTTCCTTACCTACCCTCCTCTTTCATTTTGTAGGACTCTGGAACAACAACCAAGTCAAGAAGAAAGTTATCCAATAAAAACCTTCTGGAGGACGAGCATTGATTTTCCTGACAAAATTTG
The DNA here is from genome assembly GCA_013400575.1 of Peucedramus taeniatus. Classification (NCBI taxonomy): domain Eukaryota; kingdom Metazoa; phylum Chordata; class Aves; order Passeriformes; family Fringillidae; genus Peucedramus; species Peucedramus taeniatus. The sequence continues at coordinate 23,541 of WBNO01020648.1, forward strand.
GAATTCATTAGCATTTTCTGTTGCAGTGTTACATCACCCTTTCTATCAGGTGAACTGCCTTGGACTGTTTTTTTAAGAGGTTCTGTCCTGAGAGCATGTGGACTGTGGGGTGAAATCCAAAGTAAAATTCCCAAGGGAAGTTTAGCAGTGGAGTTATGAGTGACAGAAATTAAAGGCACAGGATCAGCCCTGCTTGCTGCTCTGCAGATGAAAGTTGCTGAGAGCTCTGTCTTGAACAATACCAAGGTGTCCTGGTCCAGTTCCCAGTCTCCATCACCACCAGGAATCCTGGCAGAGGAAGCCTTTAGCTGTGGGCTGTGCCTTTCCAGCACCTTCCTCACAGCCCCTGGGAGTGCAGAGGGTGGGACAGGAGGGGGCTCAGGCACAGCCTGACACAGCCAGCAGCAATCCTGGGAATTCCATCCATGCAGGCACAGACAGCTGGACTTTTCCATGCCTGGCTGGAGGGGAGAGGGCCTTCAGAAATAGCAGGGAACCAGATTTGCCTGCAGCACCCAAGTCCTCTTTTCATTTCACATGATTCAGTGGCTGAGAAAGAGGGGAACTCCTTTCATTATCCTGGCTCAGTGTTTTAGGTTGGAAACGGGGCTGTGTGTTCTATCCCCATCTGTCAGAGGTGGGGCAGTTATCCTCTGTTCGTTGGGCAGTTTTTTCTTTCTCTCTCCCACAGCCAGTCCTCCCTCCAGGAGATCTCTTCTCTCCATGGCCAGTGAGTGTCCCTGCAGGGCTGAGAAAATTCCATCATCCCATGGGGAGATGCTCTGCCCAGGGGAGGAGCCAAGCATTCCTACCTGGATCCAATCTGAGCCTGGGAACAGCACAGCAGCTTTTGCCCACTGCATTCCCAGAGGAGCAGCTTTCTCCTGCACTGCATTCCCAGAGCAAGAGCAGGCCCATCTCCAGCAGCCCTGGAGCTTCAGAGGAAAACTCCCCCCTTCTGCAGGATCCTTGCTCCACCAGAGCCACCCCTGGCACTGCAGGAGGAGCAGCCACCATGGAATGGGACTGAGCAACACCCTGACCCACAGGGGGTCAGCTCCTCTTCTCACTCTGGCAGTGGTTTGTTTTCTTTTTTGTACTATTGCATTTGTATTTTCCTAATAAAGAACTGTTATTCCTACTCCCATATCTTTTCCTGAGAGCCCTTTAATTTCAAAATGATAATAATTCAGAAGGAGGGGGTTTACATTTTCCATTTCAGGGAAGGCTCCTGCCTTCCTTAGCAAACACATCTTTTCAAACTGAGACACAGACAGCAAAAAGGCAAAGATTAATGCCATTAAAACATAAGCAATTGGTAGTTAAACACAACATGGCAGATTTACTCTGAGCACATTCCAAACTGTGGAGTTTTAACAGTGGTAATAAAGCATTAAGGGAGACATTGAAGCTTGAAGGAGCAGCAAAGGAACAGTTGTGTGTGGTGGGAGCAGGAATGAATCCCATTCCATGTGCAGCCTGTATTGATATGGCCTTTGAGCCTAATGGGAGAAGGAACCATTTATTCCCTGGGAGTTCTTATAACAACTCCAACTGCTGAGCAATTTAAAACCTATGCATTTTTGTAAGTGTCCATTTTTTTACATTGGATGAAAAGAACCCTTTGCCATTGGTTAAATGCTAAATAAGGCAAACGGGGGATGCACTGCCAGCATACCTATGAGGCAGCTGGGAGGCACCAGCAACACTGTAATATACAGTCAGATTCACTTAGGAGTTAGAGGACACCTGTGTGTCAGGAAAAATTAATCCACAAACACCAGAGGTTTATGTCCAAAAAGGAGACAGAGGAGTCCCTTTTACTTTATTCAAATAAAGGGAGAGGCCATGGGGCATTCCTCTGAGGTCTCTCCAATTTTTGGAGGACACAGCCTCCTTTTTATCCTCATTTCCCTTCTCTCTTTCCCCATTGGCTGAGGTACTTGAGAGGTTCAGACTTCCTGGAACGCCTGATCCCAAAGATTCCCCTCTAATGTATAACCCTCCCTTTTAATTTTTAATTCTTATGGAACTTAGAGTTTTTCCCCATTGTTCCTTTCATCTTTCAATATCTAATTTCATTTACCAGCCAACCCACAGTTTGTTTGTAAAGGCAAATATCTTTTTCCATTCATCAATCAGTGGAATCCTGCCCATTGTTTCTTTTATCTCTCAGTGCTGGTTTTATCTACCAGCAGACCCACAGTTAGTTTATAAAAACAAATCTGTCATTCCTCTCATGTGAAAAGGTGATTTCATGGGAAATGTCCCAAACCAGCAGGCCTGGAGTTGTACAGCCCTGTGGGAAAGCCTGGCAAGCCTGGGAGGTGCAGTGATGTGGGGAGGGGTCTGCAGAAGGCAGAGAGGGGCACTGGCAGGAGGGCACATCCCTAAGCTGTGTGCCCAGGCTGTGCTGGGCAGGGGCAGCAGCCAGTGGCTGCTCCCTGCTGGAATTGTGTGCTTGGATTCAGTGTGATCTCAATGCCTTTGTCCCCCTCCTGCCTGCTGCAATCAAAGCACATAAATAAGAAGAGAAAAAACTCTTTACATCTCCTGGTTGCAATGCAGATTCCATCACCTCTTCCCTGCTTTCTAATCCACCTCCCAGGAAGTCATTCCAGCACTCGGAACCCTGCAGGAGCTGAGCTCTCTCCTGCTGCACAGGCTGTGGGTGGCCCTGATGAACGTGTGTGTGCCCACTCTAGGGGGGTTTGTGCCCACTCTAGGGGTGTGTGTGCTCACTCTAGGGATGTGTTTGCCCACTCTAGAGATGTGTGTGCCCACTCTAGGGGTGTGTGTGCCCACTCTAGGGATGTGTGTGCCCACTCTAGGGATGTGTTTGCCCACTCTAGGGATGTGTGTGCCCACTCTAGGGATGTGTTTGCCCACTCTAGGGGTGTGTGTGCCCACTCTAGGGGGGTTTGTGCCCACTCTAGGGGTGTGTGTGCCCACTCTAGGGGGGTGTGTGCCCACTCTAGGGATGCTGTGCTCCCTCCCTCCCCATGTGCCCCAGACTGCAGCACATCCAGCCCATGCAGAACAAGATGTCACTCCCCATGTCCCTGGTTTGGGACCTTGAAGTCTATGGGAACACCAGCAGAGAGCTGGGCCCCTTCTCCCAGACCCCAAAGTAGTACTGGAGGAGCCAGGGGCTTAAAGGCAGCACAGTTACATCTTTGCTGGTGTGAGAAACACTTTGGTTATCACACTGGACACTTACCTTCCCCATTTTAAAAGATAATTGGGATAGATGGGATATGGGGAATAAATCCTGCCTGTGAGGGTGCTGAGGCCCTGGCACAGGGTGCCCAGAGCAGCTGTGGCTGCCCCTGGATCCCTGGGAGTGTCCAAGGCCAGGCTGGACAGGGCTTGGAGCAACCTGGGATAGTGGAAGGTGTCCCTGCCCATAGCAGGGGTGGCACTGGATGGGCTTTAAGGTCCCTCCCAACCCAAACCATTCTGGGATTCTGTGATATTTGTGCGGCACATCTCAAGCACCTGAGAGACAACACAGACACACTTGAAGATGAGAAGCCAGCTCAGCTTTCAGTGCTGAGTAGTACGTGGACAGATATTTTCCAGAGAGATATACACACAGCAGAGGCAGAATTTAATCCAATTTTATGAGCCAGAAAAATGACAAGAGAAAATTCAGATACTTTAAGAAATTTCAGCTGAGGAACACTGAGGAAGCAAGATAAGCACCTCTGAATAAGCCCTTTCTTGGTATCATGTTTGCTCTTACCACAGGTGGTGAGCAGCCCCAGAACATTTTAGAACTCAGATTTTTTTATACACAGAGTTCAGCGAATACAACCTTCAACCTGAAATTTTAATTTTTGATCATTCCCAAAAGGGTTGACTCCAAATGGCTGAAAAACTTCACAGAGGAGGTGCTTTAAGAATTTACAAATATATAGAAAAATGAAGAGGTTTTTTTCTCATTTTTAAGGCTTTTCCATCAATGTGAACAAGCTGGCAGTGCTGTCTGCATGGCCCAACCCAGGGGTGCTCCATCACTTGTCCCCTGGCCAATCCTGCATCTCTCAGGAGTGTTCTGTCCTGCCAGGGACCCCTGGATGAGGAATGGGGTACGCTGTGACTCCCAGAACTGGTTTTGGCCTCAGTTACCCCAGTGCCCCATCCCCTTTAGGAGGGTGACATTGCCTGGGGACCAGTAGCAAAGGCCATGGGGCAGCCTGGGCTCCCCTGCTCTCTAGGGCCACCAGGCTGAGCAGGGAGCAAATGCTTCCCAAGGGCCAGAGGGGCTCAGGGAGATGTTCCTATGCCAGGAATATTCCTCCTTTCCCTTGTGGGAAGTGAAGGTGTCCCAGCACAGGCTGTACTCTGCACCAGCCCAGGCTGAGGTGCCAGCAGGAGCTCACCACATTTTGGGGTTTCTGCTGCACCTCTTATCAATGCAGGAATAAAGAGCCTTGATTCCAATGATTTCAAAAGGCTAAATAATTGCTTTATTAAGCTATACTTTATTACACTAATACTATACTAAATTACATACTATGCTATACTAAAAGATACTAAAGAAAAACCCGAGACTAACTCCAGACAGTCTGACACAGCTTTGACCTCATTGGCCAGTTTATACAAACAACCATCACCAGTGTTCAATTTACTAATCACTTTCTGGTAAACAATCTCCATAACACATTCCACATGTGCCAAACAACAGGCACAGTCAATAGAGAGAAGAATTGTTTTCTCTTCTTCTCTGCTTTCTCTGCCTTCCCCAGGAAAAATCCTGGGAAGGTTGTGCCTGCTGCTCTCTGTGCAGAGAGCTGCAGCCACAACCTCCAAAGGGAGCTTCTGCTGCTCCCCACCCCTGTCCAAGGGCAAACAGCAGCTGCAGCCCCTGGGGATGCACTGCCAGCCTGTGTGATGGGCTGCAGCTCATCAGGAGCATCCAGGGGTGCATTTGCAATAATTTAGGCTCTGTGGGTGCTTTCCTCTGTTGTTTGTCAGCACCTAAAGGTTGTTCCATTCCAAATGTAAAATAAAGTCAGACAAATTGCTCTGCTGGCCTCAGCCTGACTGGCAAGGACTTTTTAAAAAAAATTATTTATTTTGAGTTGCCCAGTTGTGCTATTTAAAGTTTACCCTCTGTCCTCACTGGCTGTACAAACTGCTTCTCCTCATTCCCTCTGTCCCAGTGTCGTGGACAATCCTGGAGACACCCAGTGAGGCAGAACAGGAACCCCCAACACCTGGCAATGCTGAAGGGCTCTCCCAAGCATTTGCCAGGACTGTGTTTGCACCTTGTTCTTCTGAGGATCCCTCGCACAGCTTCCACTGGGGTGTCCAGCCTGGAGAAACTCCAGGGAGAGCTCAGAGCCCTTCCGGGGCCTAAAGGGGCTCCAGGAGAGCTGGAGGGGGACTGGGGACAAGGGATGGAGAAACAGGACAAGGGGGATGGCCTCAAGCTGAAGGAGGGTTAGTTTAGATGGGATATGGGGAAGGAATTCCTCCTGCGAGGGCATTGAGGTCCTGGCACAGGCTGCCCAGAGAAGCTGTGGCTGCCCCTGGACCCCTGGCAGTGTCCAAGGCCAGGCTGGACATTGGGGTTTGGAGCAGCCTGGGATAGTGGAAGGTGTCCCTGCCCATGGCAAGGGGTCAGATTCTCTTTAAGGTCCCATCAAACCCAAACCATCTAGTGAATCTTTGGTTCTCTGATCCCTTCCTCTTCCCATCTTTTTGTTTTCTCATGGATTTTCACACTCTCCCTCTCCCACTGCCAGTGTCCCTTCAGACCTGTGACTGGATCTGGCTGTGGGCACTTGCACTGGAGAGTCTGATACAGACAAAGATTGATAAGAATAACATCATTCACTGAAATGCACAATAATGTTAATTAGCCATTGCAGTACCTGGTATGAATATGGCTGTTCCTGTGAAAGTCAAGCCTTGGTGCAGTACCAGAGGTACCAGATTCTGACACCCAGGGGTGTCAAAATACCTCATTCCAACATCAAATGCTTGCGTTTTGCTGATTAAAATAGACATGCTAGGCAGGAACTCTGCAGATTTGAAAAGCCACAGCTCATCCTCCTTCTCCTTCACTGAGCAGGGAGTCCATGGGGAGATGGTTTCATCCATACCAACATCCAGAGCTTGGGAATTCATGGAATGTCCTGAGCTGGGAGGGAGCCAGAGGATCACCCAGCCCAGCCCCTGGCCCTGCACAGACACCCCAACAGCCCCACCCTGTCCATCCCTGGCAGCGCTGTCCCAACGCTCCTGGAGCTCTGGCAGCCTCGGGGCCGGGACCATTCCAGTCCTGCAGGAATGCCACACCTGCTCCCTCAGCCAGGCAAGGCTCCTGGGCTCTGTTCCTCAGGCTTGCACCCTCCAGACTCAGCCCATCTCTTTCTCTTCCTGCTCTCACTCTGCTGGAGACAAGGGTGGTTTCTACTTTAACTTGTTCCCCAGCTTCCCTGGGGAATCTTGGGAATCAGTTCCAAATCTTGGGAAAAAAAAATAATCTTAAAAATCTTGAAAACATTTTGCTGAGAAAGTACAAAAATGAAAAGGAGAGAGGAGAGGAGAGGAGAGGAGAGGAGAGGAGATTACCCAGGGATTCACAAATCCTGTACCCAAGATGAGGGAAGGGGCACTTGGTGGCTCAGCAGCTGCTGGTGCATCAGTCCCTGGCAGAGGGGAAATATGGAAATGNGAGGAGAGGAGAGGAGAGGAGAGGGTTTATCCAGGTCTGAAAAGGAGGAAAGCAAGGTTCTGCTAGATTTTAGCCATCAGAAATTAATTACTTATTTGTCCTGTGGAACCCGTGGGAAACCCTTGTGGAAGCAAAAGAAAATCAGGCAGGAAAAGCAGCTTCAGTGTGAGGAATGAGTGACTGCATTTTAAAATTCCTTCATGTTCTCTGCATGCTGTGCAGCCCTGGGGCTGAGCAGAGTTGGGAGCCCAAATTCAGGGGGGATTTCAGCATCCTCCAACTTGGCTTCATTCCCAATCAGAGCTGAACGAGAAGCCTTTGAAATTATCTGCTGTGACAAGGGCACAGCCTTGTTGTTTGTTCCCATTTTGCTATGATGTTTTGTTGGGAATTCCAGGTTCCCTGGGTGCAGTGCTGAGCCAGGGGCTGGCTGGGAGAAGGTGCTGGAGGAGCAGGAAGAGAAAGAGATGGGCTGAGCCTGGAGGGTGCAAGCCTGAGGAACAGAGCCCAGGAGCCTTACCTGGCTGAGGGAGCAGGTGTGGCATTCCTGCAGGACTGGAATGGTCCCGGCCCCGAGGCTGCCAGAGCTCCAGGAGCGTTGGGACAGCGCTGCCAGGGATGGACAGGGTGGGGCTGTTGGGGTGTCTGTGCAGGGCCAGGGGCTGGGCTGGGTGATCCTCTGGCTCCCTCCCAGCTCAGGACATTCCATGAATTCCCAAGCTCTGGAAGTTGCTGGTTTGGATGAAACCATCTCCCCATGGACTCCCTGCTCAGTGAAGGAGAAGGAGGATGAGCTGTGGCTTTTCAAATCTGCAGAGTTCCTGCCTAGCATGTCTATTTTAATCAGCAAAACACATGCATTTGATTTTGGAATGAAGTATTTTGACACCCCTGGCAGCTGGAATACATTCCCAAGAATTAAGAGGAGCACAGAAAGCTCTGGAAGAAGGGTGAGGGCTGCATGGCTGAGCAGCTCCTGCAGGTGTGGCTCTGCCAGGTCTGCTCTGGAAGCTCCTCCCAGAGTCCCAGAGGAGAGGAGCTGGGCTGTGGCTTGTGCTGTGCTTTAGGAATTGCTCCCCAATTTTCCTGTGTGGGCTCAGGTGTGAGTTTGGCTCCACTGCTCCCATCAGCTCCCTGCAGGGAAGGCTGAGACCCCAGCAGTGCTGGCTGCAGGATTCATTATTCAGGCTGGATACAGCACAGGCTGAATTTGCTTTGAGGGAAGGGCAGCTGAAGGCTTTGAACTTTGTCTTTACCTGGATCCTACAGTTCCCCCCAGGACCCAAGGCAGTTGCTCCAATGGAACTTTGAATAACTTCCAGCACAGCTTTCCTTGGGTCTTGTGGTTTGGATGAGGGATGTGGCTGTTCAGGGTTTAGCTGGGGAGAAAAGCATCTTCTCTCACAAGCCCCTTGCAGGGACCAAAAGAAAACATTTAGGTTTCAAGCCAGTTTTTTAGTGGAAAAAAAAAAATAAAAGTGTTTTCAGTGCTTTTCTAATTCATCTCCTCCATCGTTCATGACAAGTTTTCATCACCTACACCTTTCTGCAGAACATCCACAATCTCACTGGGCATCACCACCTTCTCATGTGGTAAAAACTGAATTTTCAAGAAACTAAGATGTGATCAACCTCCTCTCCTCTCTGCAGGCTGCTCCCTGGCAGGGTGTTGCAGGTACATGGAATCCCTGAGAACAGAGGGAGTTGGGAAGCTCAGGGAACACGTGCAGGTCTGTCCCACACTGCCCATAGAGGTAATTCAGCAGCAGACACTGAACAGACCCAAGGGATGCACTAAACACAGATTGGGATAGCTAATAATGAGCAGTTGCTTACTGGAAGCAGAATTTCAAGCACAGAATGTTTAGTGCCTTTAAATATTTTAGAGAAATCCATAATATTTTCCATTAAAGACATTCTTATGTGATCCAGTGTCACTTGCACTGCTTAAGAGATCCATTATACAAGATACTCTCTAGTACCAAAACACATATTTGACATGTTTGAAGTGGTACTGGAGACAATTTCTGTGTTAGTCATGAAAGGATTATGGCAAAATTCTCACCTAAAAAAAAAAAAAAAAAAAAAAAAAAAAAAAAAAAAAAAAAAAAAAAAAAGAAAAGCTAGTTATTGAATCTTGTTAGAGTGTCATCATTAAATAATCATGATGAAATTCTCAACTGGAATGAAATAGAAAATATTTATGATAATGGTTAGAAGAGAAAAGCAACTCCTTAGGCACCTAAATCAGCCTTCTCCAGGGACTTCTTCTCATCTTTTTAATTACTGGAGGGTGTAAGATTCATCCCTTCTTTTCATTTTGGGTTTGCCATGATCCAGAGCTGGAAATACATTCAAATAGTCACTGCTTGTGTTTGGGAGCAGGCCTGTGAGCATCTCCTTGGGAGGGGACCAAGCTGCAGTGCACACCATCTCACACTGGCTTCATCTGAAAGGCAGCAGAGCCTTTGGACATGGCCTGGGGCCTTGCAGCCACCCCCACAGCTGGGGTAGGCTGGGAGTGCTCCCATGGGATAACCCAGGAGCAGCTCATTCCCTGCACAAATCAGGGAAGGGGAAAGGTGAGGCTGGAAGAGCTGGAGATTTGGAGTGGAGGGAGCCCCAGGACTGGAACTGGCTCACTGGGGAAGAGAGGTCCCAGCTGGGTCCCTCTGCACAGCTCACAGGGATGGGGAGGATCTCCTGCTCCTCCGGATTGCAGCTGGAGAGGAGGACACGGCTCAGGGACCACCGAGGTGCCACAGCAGAGATCCTATCAGTGAAACCAAGGATTGGCCTGATGCAGAGAGAAACAAAACACTGTAAAATGAAAACTGGCTGGTGTTTTCTACCCTTTGCAGGTCATTCATCCTTCGTAGGTGTGGTCTGAGCCCAAGCCCCGGGGCTGTGTGGCTGGAAGGAGAGGGCTGTGAGGGCAGGAGGACGCCAGAGGCATTCAGGTGTGTAAATCTCTGGCAGCACACAGAGAAATACCTTCAGAACTATTGCTCTGGAAAACTTGGCTGCCAGTCACTCATCTCCTGACTCCCCAGAGAGGTACAAGTACAGGGACAATTTTTCCAGGAGAGGAGCTGGCAGTGCTGCCTGTGCCCTCCCTCCCCAGGCAGGCTCCCTGTGGTACCCCACACATTATTTCCGATGCAGAGCCATTAACATGCTACTGAAGAATTCCCTGGACCTGCTATTTTTTCGTGCTTCTGTCACTCTTTGAGTTTGAATCAAAAGGGGAACACAAAGTCCTTTGTTTCTCCCTCCCCTGAGACCAAGAGATGGCAATTATCCTTCAAACACAGCAGAAACTTTCTGAAAACTCTGGGGGGAAACTGGCTAATGAATCCAACTTCAGCAGCAGCACAGAATTCGCACACAACTCCTCTTCAGATCACATCATGTCAGCCCTGAGCACAGGAAAGCTTGGCCATTTGGCTGGGTCCCCTCTGGGACAGAGAAATTAAATGAGTGAAAACAGATGCTCCAACGTTATTCTGAAACTGGGAGATGTCAAGTGCTTTGTAATTCTCTCACTGGAGCCACATGAATTTAACATAGTGAAGAAGAAATCTTTCCTAGGGATGACTGTCCTTCTAGGGAAATTTAGGGTAATAAAATTCAGTATGTGATCTTAGGGCAATATTTGATTTTATGCTCTTTCACACTCACACATTCACTAGCACCAAGACACATTTCTCCAAGTGCAGGGACCAAGGTGACACGTGTGTGACACAGAGAACAAGGAGTTCTGGTTCTTTGGTTGCCTCTGAAATTCCTTTGAACTGGCAACAAAAAAAAAATGTGGGCACAACAGCTCTTTCCTCAAAGCTCCAAATCCTCCTACAGTGCAGATTCCAGTGTGTGTCTTGGTTTGAACAGACAGGTGTCTGCTGAGGAAGGCAGGAGCCTCCCCTGACATGGAAAATGTAAAGCCCCCAAAATTATTATCATTTTGAAATTAAGGGGCTCCCAGGAAAAGATATGGGAATAGGAATAACAGTTCTTTACTAGGGAAGAAAATTAAAATAAAATGAAAAATGCAGTAATACAGAACAACACTGCCAGAGTCAGAATCCGACCTGACCCCCTGTGGGTCAGGGTGTTGCTCAGTCCCATTCCATGGTGGCTGCTCCTCCTGCAGTGCCAGGGGTGACTCTGGTGGAGCAGGGATCCTGGAGAAGGGGGGAGTTTTCCTCTGAAGCTCCAGGGCTGCTGGAGATGGGCCTGGTGTTCCTCTGGGAATGCAGTGCAGGAGAAAGCTGCTCCTCTGGGAATGCAGTGGGCAAAGGCTGCTGTGCTGTTCCCAGGCTCAGATTGGATCCAGGTAGGAATGCTTGGCTCCTCCCCTGGGCAGAGCATCTCCCCATGGGATGATGGAATTTTATCAGCCCTGCAGGGACACTCACTGGCCATGGACAGAAGAGATCTCCTGGAGGGAGGATTGGCTGTGGGAGAGAGAAAGAAAAAACTGCCCAATGAACAGGAGAGAACTGCCCCACCTCTGACAGATGGGGATGGAACACACACCCCAGCCACATCTTGCAACCCAGGACAAGCATGCAGAGGCAAAGTTCAGAGATGTTTTCCAGGTGGCCCCTCAGATACCAAAGGCAGGTTCAGCTTTGGAAGGTGCAGAGGTGCCTCAGCATGGAAGGACAGCCCTGGTCAGCAGGGTGTGAGGGCTGCATTTGGAGGGGCTCCATTAGAGGACTTTGGCATTAGGAGGGTGAGGAGCCCAATTCCAAACCATTTCATTAGCCTGCTCAGCCCATGGCCTGGGCACACCAGGACTCCTGAAGTCCCAGGCAGTCCACAGACACATCAAGCACTGAAAGACTTGGTGAAATATTTCCATGGAGTTGTTAAATTAAACTGGAGAGAAACATTAACAGAGCTGGTTCAGGGGAAAGGAAGCAATTTGGGTTCTCAGTTGCAAGTCCCGACTGACCAAACTATGATGGACATGTCCCTCTGTCCACCATCCTCATCCCCAACCCCAAACACAGTCTGCCCCCACAGGCAGATGTTCTCCTCTCCCCTGCTCTGTGGCTCACAGGAGTGTCCAGCACAAGCCATCAAACATCTGTGACACTGTAGTGACTCCTCAGGGAGGTGCAGCCAGTGAGGAGAAAGCCAAACTTCTCCAGGAAAGCCCCATCCCACCTCATGGGAAGCAGCAGCAGCCTCTGCAGGACTGTGTGAGGAGCAGGGTGCTGGTCCCTGTGCCCAACCCTCAGGAGGCCCTGCAGTGTCACAGGATGCCAGTGCTCAGCATGTCACCAACAGGATATCCTGGCAGGAACAGGGGACCCATCTGCTCCAGCTGGAGTCTGGAAGTGCTGCTCCAGGGAAACCAGGGAGTGCTGTGTTCACCTGGGCTGGGTTCAGTCCCTGGATCAGCTCAGCTGCAGCACCAGACCTGTCTGCAGGGAACCACAAAACTGCTGGTGCCAAACCCCTCAGAGCAGCTCCCTGTGCTGCAGGGATGTCCCTGCATGGCCAGAGGACACCCCTGAGAGCCAGGGGCTGCCAGGGCAGGAGGTGGCTTTGATGGGAAAGACACTTGGCCTGCAGGGAGCTGGGCTGGAGCCACCTCCTCATTTTGCACCAGCTCCTGAGAGCCATCAGCCAGTGATGACTGCCCATGCCACTGACCTGGGCAGGCTGGGGCCTAGAACTGAAACACTCCACAGCCCGTGGCCAGCCCTCTTCCCACCCCCTCTCTTTACTGTGCTCCTCCATAAAGTCCCAAACCACTCCCATCCAGGAGCTGGGATGTGCTTTGTGTTCAAACCACAGGAACTGCTGAGGCACGCTGCTGCCACTGCAAAGCCAGAACACCTTAATGTTCTGGAATAAATCAGGGATTTCTGGAGCCATTTAAATATTTACAGCACTTTGCATCCTCTACCACAATCCCTTTTGTCTCTCTGTGACCTTTCCCAGACCTTGCAGGAGAAAATTATTTAGTTTTCTGCATTTCACACCACTCCAATTATACTCACCTTGCTCCTCGCTCATTATGATAATTTTGCTTTGAGAAACTTGACTTATTAAAATTACTCCCTCATAGAGTTTGAAATGTGGTTGTTTGCTGCCTTAGAGTGTGGATGTTCACTCAAGCTTCTGTCACTGGAAATGCAGATAAAGGGCAGCCTGGAACTGGCAACAACAACAAGATTTGTCATTTATGTTGCATTGAGGCCTAATTGAAGGTTGTGAGGACCCTTCTCCACCAGGTCCTACACAAGTGCCTTATTAATACAATTAATACAATTTTGGGTAAATGCTGCCTTATTAATACAATTTTGCAGAGGCACAAAGGAGACAAGAGATTAATGATGCTTTTGCCAATCCTGAGCATCCAAAAATCATGAATCAGTTCATTCTCCCCTTCAAATGATGAGTGCTTTAAAAATTAAAATATGCTTTGGGTCCTTCTTAGCATCCATTGGCAGTTAGGTTTCTGTTTGCCTACTCTCCTCCTAAGCTCCATTTCAAGCATTCTGTGCAACGACAGAGAGTAAAATATTACAAAAATGAAAACTGAGACATTCACTTGACTCCAGGTGATGTGACTTCAAACAGAGTGCTAAGTAGAGAAAGACTGCAGAGTAATAACTCCCTTGCCTGTGAGTGTGGAAGGAGGCAGGAGTTAAATCTCTCCAGTTACACTCTAGTGCAGGAGCTCTGTATTGAATGCCCAAATCTTTCAGAGTGAAGAAAATTCAGAAAAACATCAGTATTTCCTGTCATTCTTTTTATCCCCTGGCTCAGCACAGCTCTAACTTGTATCATCAGGGTCTGACACAAGACAGCAAAATCCCTCCCCGTGTTCAGAGCTGACTCTCTCCAAAAGGAGGCTGTTCCTCAGATAAATACCCTGACAGGATCTGGGATTCCCCACTGTGAGCCAGGCACCGTGCTGGGCCAATTTTGGTGAAGCTGAAAGAAACCAGAGCTGGAGTTGGCTCTGCAGCTTGTGCCTAGGATGCCTCTTTAGAGCAAAGCAGGAAATAATAATTTCCTTTTGGTTTTTGATTAAGAATCTTTAATTCCACACGGCATATGGCTACATCAAAGAGCCTTTTCAGCTTTGGATAAACAAACAACAGTCACAAAACCACTTTAGAAGTTGGTCCTTGGAGCAGGCACAAGAAAGAGCTTCCCTTGCAGTGTGACTGGGACCTGCCCGTGTCTGTTAATGACTCCAGGCTCGTTAGCTGCAGCAGCAGCTCTGCCCATTGGGACAACATCTCATTCCAGGCTGCTTGGTAGCAGTTCAGGGTGGAATACTGGAGTGGTTTTGGTTTGCTAATTTGAGATTTTGCTAATTTTGAGATTTTTTGGTTAATGTACTAATGAGTGTAGTAGGTTTTAGTGTTGGCTAATTATTAGAGTATTCACTTTTTGCAGTGAGGTAGGATTAGGAGAAAGGTAAAGTGTGTTTAAAACTTTAAAAGGGTATAAATAAAGATTTATTAATAGTAACTAAAGAAAGAGTAATAAGAATCAGAATAAAACCTTTATAATACTTCTCATCTTTGTTGTCATATACAACTTCCCAATAGTTTTACAGACTAGCAATTACACAGAAGTTTTTACATCACTTCTCTAAATACATCCCACAAAAAGCCACCACAAATATCAACAGCAGAACCATGGAAGGTTCAGACACAGCCAGTGGCATTGATGCAGCACAGCCTGGCTGCTCCTCCTGGGCAAGAATTGCTGTGACCAGGCTGGGTTTGATGGTGGATCATGGCACTGGGAGTCCCAGGATGGCTTGGGCTGGAAAGGACCATGGGCAGGGACACCTTCCACTGCCCCAGGCTGCTCCAAGCCCTGCCCAGCCTGGCCTTGGACACTCCCAGGGGCAGCCACAGCTTCTCTGGGCACTTCAGTGAACCTCTGGGAAGAAAGAACCCAGTGATGCTTTAGGAACAGAAGCCTCCATCCAAACACAGCCTCTGCTCATTGAAATGGCTGCATCCTCCTTTTTCTCTCACATCTAACAAATTAAAATAAAGTTTCTCCCTGCCTGTTAATATTTTCCAGTTCTTTAAAGATCTGACACATTTGAAGTTGAAAGTCCTGTTGAGATGAAAGGCCCATTCCATGACAAGTGGTATCTACAGAAGACAAAAGCAAGGAGGGAGGCTTTGGGGGTTCTTGCTAACAGCCTAAAAAGAGAGTTTGCTTGGGCTGCAAAGCACCAATCTGTCTGACTGTTGATTATTTATGTTGGTTTCTCACCAGAGAAGTGGGCAAACAAATCAAAGTGGAGCCAGGGACAGTTTCTGGGTGGAGAAGGGATGGATCAGCATGGAAACTGTCTGTCCTGTCCAGCCCAGCCCACGTGGCTCCAGCACATCTGTGGGTTCAAGGGGTCAAGCTCTGGGCTTGTGGAAGAAGGGCCACCTTGGAGCTTTGGTTTCAGTGTGACAAACGCTGTGACAGCAACTCTGTTACACACCTAAGCCAAGCAATAATCTCATTTCATTTTTTATACATTCCCTTCTCTGCCACTAACATGAATACTATTGTGATATATGTTATGGAATAATTCATGCTCATATGAAATATAGCTGTAATAAGTTGTGCATGTATGGAAAATCTCTGAAAGTTTTAAACCCACAAGCAGCCGCTGGGAAAAGATTGCTTCACAGAATTACAAAACCGCAGATGGCAGCGGAGGGGAAACCTAATTAACAAACTAAGAGACGTGGCTCCAGCGGAGATGAATCCTTTCCTAGGACAGATCTAGGAACACCCTGGAGATGATAAGTGCCCACTATCGAGATAACCAGGGCTGTTAGACCCTCGCATCCCAATGCCAGGTTCTCGACATCAGCATTCATCGCTTCCCAGAAACGGCTTTGTCCAGCCCAGCACAGAGAAAAGAAGACTACATGAATATGTGAAGCGGCGAAAAGAATAGGAGAATCTCTGCCCCAGGGGAAAAAAACGGTATAAAAACCAACTCGATGGAGACAGCATTGGTGAACAGAGGGGATCCGATGCGGTAAAGGTCGGATCAGTGTTCACCCAGCGCCGATCCCGGCTCGACGGGACGCTGTCCCTTTGATTGTGGCTGTAAGGAAAATTAATCCACAAACACCAGAGGTTTATGTCCAAAAAGGAGACAGAGGAGTCCTTTTTACTTTATTCGAATAAAGGGAGAGGCCATGGG
>WBNO01020648.1:39706-134311 GCA_013400575.1 Peucedramus taeniatus
AAATAAATATTCAAAGTTTGAATTCTTCTAGCCCACAAATAAAATTATTTTGGTTCTGAAAATTACTGTGAATATCTTTAGGAGCTTCTGCTTTGCCTTCCCAGCCACTCTTTGGCCTTCCAGCAGTTCCCATGGGGTGTCTGAAGAAAAGGCTCACTTTGAGCTTGGGGAAGTGGCTGCTCCCAGGGCCACCAGCCAGGTCTGCAGCCTCTTCCCCACTGCTGCTGGTTTGGGTGCCATGGACTGCTCCAGGATGGCACAGCTTGAACCTGGGCTCAGCTCAGCGAGTACCACCCTGTCTCATCACAAGATTTGCAAAGGAGAAGAAAATGAGTGGGAAGCTTAACATCTCCCCATGGCTGTCTTCTCTAATTCTGTAAGAATATTTGCCATTTAAGGCATCCAGTACCTCTTTCAAAACCAGTTGCTTCAAGCTAACATCAGGAATAAATGAAACTGCATTGGCAAAATTCCATCTGCTCCCTAAACCAGCTGTGCCACAATCAGCTTCCCATTGCTCTGTCCCCTCTCCAAGCCACTCATGCTCCTTGTGGTGGCCATTTCTCCCTTTGCCCAGGCTACTTTGGCTCAGCTGTAGCAGCCATTAACCTGAACAAGAATTTGTGCTGTGGCAATGCTTGCTCATGCTCAGAGTGTCACAGGCAGCTGCAGTTCCGTGGGGATGAGCCCCCCTGGGAAAGGGCTGAGCACAAGGCACTCCCCCAGCCCTGCACAGAGCCCTCACTCCTGTCTGGCATTTGCTCACACCCCTGTGCCCACGGGATGGAAAGAGAGATGGAGAGAGCCCTAAGGGATGAGCAGGAACTCCCTGAGGTTCCCCCTTCACCAGCTGAAACGCACAAGCACAGGACAGCTGAAATATTCCTTCCTTCCTTCCTTCCTTCCTTCCTTCCTTCCTTCCTTCCTTCCTTCCTTCCTTCCTTCCTTCCGACACTTCCTTCCTTCCTTCCTTCCTTCCTTCCTTCCTTCCTTCCGACACTTCCTTCCTTCCGACACTTCCTTCCTTCCGACACTTCCTTCCGACACTTCCTTCCGACCCTTCCTTCCTTCCTTCCTTCCCTTGCAGGGGCTGTTGTGGGGTTTGCATTGCATGGCAGCCATGGGAAGCAGCCATGGGTTTCCCCTGCTCACGGGCTCCTCCTGTGCTCCTGTGATGCTGAACCCCCGGTGTCACTGCTCACAGTCAACAATAAAAGATGTTCTGATGGAGCCAGGGCAGAATGTGTTTCCTGAGCTGCGGCTGGAGGGAGGGATGTGTGTGAAACCCTGTGCTACAAGGAAAGGGAGATCAAGATAAAGGCCAGCTGCCTGGGGAGAGTCTCCAAATTGATCGCCTTTTCAACAGAGGACAATTAAGTGTCAGGGCCCCAGAGGGCTCTGTATCAGATCATCTCATTCCTGCTGTTTGTGGCAGAAACAGTTCAGGGAGCAGCAGCTGCTGCTTGGAAAGGCTCAGCTGCTGCTTGGGAGCATTTAAAATGTTAGGGCTGCTCACTTAAAGGTCATGATGATGATGATGAGGATGATGAGGATGATGAGGATGATGAGGATGATGAGGATGATGGTGATAGATCTCCCCAGGGTCTGCAGCTTCCTCCTGAGGGGCAGTGGAGGGACAGCTCCAGAATGTGTGACAGGGACAGGAGCCAGGGAACGGCTGGAGCTGTGTCAGGGCAGGCTCAGGCTGGATCTCAGGGCAAGGTTCTTCCCCAGAGGGTGCTGGCACTGCCCAGGCTCCCCAGGGAATGGTCCCGGCCCCGAGGCTGCCAGAGCTCCAGGAGCGTTGGGACAGCGCTGCCAGGGATGGACAGGGTGGGGCTGTTGGGGTGTCTATGCAGGGCCAGGGGCTGGGCTGGGGGATCCTCTGGCTCCCTCCCGGCCCAGGACATTCTTTAATTCTGTGATTTTCTCACTCACTGGTGCACAAACAGGCACTGGGGACTTTGGGAGCCCTCTGTAGAGCAGCAAAATTTTTACCTGTCGACAGTTGCCTTTCTGCTGTTTACCCAGACACTGAAACTCTGTGAAATTAAGCAGAAAAGGAGTATTCCTCAGTGGCCCAGAATGGGGAGTTCATCCCAAACTCTCCTCTCTGGATCCCCTCTGCCACAGGCAGCCCTGGGTCAATGTCCTGAACAGTGGGTGCAGAGGTTGTCATAGCCTTTCCCCTCCTCAACCATCCTTGTCTGTACTCCACGAAGGAAAAATCCTGTCCTGGGGTTGTTCATGTGTCACTAAGCCTAAACACAACCTCAGTGTGACCAGGATTTGCTGGGTGAGGACTCAGAAGGACCCATGCTCGTGCTGAAGGCAATAACCACAGGAACCCCAAGCTTTAGGGTCAGGGTGTGCATCATCAAAGTATCCAGAGCCCATGATGCAAAGGCTGGTAAAATAAAGGAGAAACTGTGCAAAAATATTACAGCAGCCACTGAGAAGCTGTGTCCCTTGCTTTTGTGCATGGATTAAATAGATTGTTAATTTAAAAATGCAGTTATCCTGAAAATACCAACTTGGAGCCATGCTCTCCACTTGGAATCCTGCACTTGCAGGGAAGGACTCTGGGCTAAGACACTCTCCAGAAATATTCCGCTCCAGAACCTGTTTTTTCAGCCACTTCAGATGCCATGAATTGTTAATGAGCATTTAAATGCAATAATAAAGGATGTATCTACACCATTACAGAGAAAAAAAAAGTGATTGGGCTCTGCAAAACTGGTGCCAGGAAATAGTTCAGGGCCTGGTTATCTTGTGGGCAAATAAATGATTGTCAAGATGAGCTGGAAAGAGCAATTTCAAAGCAAATAAGAGAAATATACAGCAGCTCATGTCCAGTAACTGTGGCATCAAAATTACAGCCATAAATAAGAGACAAAAGGAATAGCTGGGAGAGGCAGATGGATGGAACTGGGGAGAAAGCTCTGCAAATGGCATTTTCTGCTGTATGCAGAAAGCATTAAAGCTCCTGATGAGTTCCCCACCTCCACAGGCTGGCACAGTGTTCCAGGGATCCCATTAAATGTGGGATTAGGTTTTGGATAGATACCCTATCAATTAGAAAATAGCAGGGCTGTCCTTTGTCCTGACTGAGGCTTGTGGTGATAAATCCCTGTGAGGGTGGGTGGGAGAATGACACAGAGCTCCAGCTTTTACTGATGAGCTGCAGCCTTGCTCTGGCTCTGGGAAGGGACTTCTGTTTCCATGGGATCTTTGTTTCCTGAGGCAGCTGGGGCCAGGCAGCTCCAGGGCCTGGGGGTTAACAGCCTCATAAAGTGGTTTTTAATCAGTGTAAAGCAAACAGCACAACTGCTGGGTGTCAACTGGTGGTTTTATGTGCCCTCAAACGAGCAGGTTGTGTGGGGAGGGTGGAGTGAGGGAGAAATGCCAGCTGGAAGCAGAGACCAGGCAATTCTGCTGGGGAAGTGGAGCTGGGCAGGGCAGAGGGGCATCACTGAAACCTCTGGAAATACAGGGGGTCTTTGTACATGTCCCATCCCAGGGTATCACCCCCTTCCTGGCATCCAAGTGTCATGGGAAGAACTGGTATCTCAGTATTCCTCTCCTTATGGAGAGTGGAGACCAGTTAATATGGATATGAATCAAAGGGGTGAAAGCAGAAAATAACTCAGAAAGAAGCTCAAGCTTAGGGGGTTTCCACACAGATTTTATTGAGGGATCTTTAAAAATAAATAACCCAAAATATCAAAAGCCTTCTGTCTCCCCTCCTTCCCAAAGTGCAGAGCAGGCTGTGACAATGCATCAGGATTTCCAATTTTAGGAGGCCTCTGGCAGCCCAGCTCAGCTCTGGTTTGAACAATCCCTACACACCACAGGCAGCCACAGCTCAGATTTTCAGGGACAGCTCCAGGAGCCCCCCTGAGTCTCTGCCATTCACCAGCAAATCAGATCACAGAACTACCAAATTTCAGGGAATTCTGCCCTTGTTTACCTGACCAAGTTTTGAAACAGAAGGTTTGGACATTTATTTTTGCATCAGCCTCCTTTCCTTCTGGAGTCTTGGATAATGCTTCAGCTTCCCAGGTGCTGGCAGGGACATCAGCCTGGGGACACCAGCCAGGTGACACACACTGATGGGAGCTGATGGCTGTACCCTCCTCCCACCTGGGACATTTCCAGCTGGGAGCTGGCAGCTCTCTTCAGAGGAAAGCAGCACTTTGATAGCTCCCCCAGAATGAACACCTCTCCCCCGTGAATAGCAGCTTTTAACCCTTCCCTTCCCTTCCTGGCCCTTGCTGCTCTGTCTTTGAGCCAGGTGCTCAGCACCACACCTGGGGAGGGCCAGGTGTGCCAGAGCAATCTGGATTTTCCAAACTGCCACACTCTTGAGTAAATGGCTGATCATTTCAAGAAGCTGAAGTGTCAGAGTGCAGGCAGCCAGTGCAAGAGGGATGGCTTCCAGAACAATTTCAACAAAACAAGGGCATTGTAAAAGAAACATAGTGGAGATGTTTTGCAAGCCTTTCAAAGTTATCAGTTCTCAGGTGTTATCAGCAGAGTTCAGTTCTGGAAAGCTTTGCTGTGCATCCACCATGGCTGCTGACACTGACAGCAAACAGAGCCTAAATAGGTTATAAAAATAAAATGAAGGGGTTTATTAGGGAGCAAGGAGTAGTACTATAATTAAAGCATTTTATGGCATATAAAGCCCTGACACAGGGTGCTCAGAGAAGCTGTGGCTGCCCCTGGATCCGTGGAAGTGTCCAAGGCCAGATTGGAGGGGACCTGGAGCACTCTGGGATAGTGGAAGGTGTCCCAGCCCATGGCAGAGGTGGGATAAGTTGATCTTTAAGGTCCCTCCAACCCAAACCATTTTGTGATTCAGTGATACATTGAATTTCAGTCTGGGAGGGGCAGAACTGACAATAGGGAAAACATTTGTAGAAGTCTGGACTTCATGTTCTTGGAGGTCTTTTCCAATCTTAATGAATTCTGTGACTCAGTTTTCACCAGGAGGGTTTCAGAACAGGTCAGCACAGAAGAAATATCCATCCTTGGAGGGCTGCAAGGTTTAGCTAAATAAAATCAGAACCAACCTAACGTCGGTCAGGTTGGATGTCACAGGAGGTCATGCTTAAAATGCAGCTGAAGCATTTCCTTTTGTGTGTTTTCAGAAGTGCAGAAGGTCTCTCCCTTAGCTGAGGTGGCTGAGTTGCCCTGTTGAGATGTCACCCATAGAGCAGCCCCTGCTCAGGATTCACTCCAGCTTTCTTCTTCCCATTTGTCAGCCACTTCTCACTTTTGTTCTTGTAGCAGGAGAGCTGGGAACTGCACAGGATAATCAGAGATCTTTAGCCTGTCAGCAACAAACAAGGGCTCTGAAATCCTCGGGAAGCCTCTTTTGAAAGCCATGATTATGCACTGACCTCCTCATTTACTGCATGTGCCCTAATTCTTGGCAGTTTCTCCAAGTTTGTCAGGAAATCGATGATCATTTGCACTGAGAAACTCTTTCTCATAGCAAAGCTCACCGTGGCTGCTGCCTGTGCTGTGTTTAGGACTGACCCTCAGGGCATTTGCTGCTCAGATCTCACGAGCTGCACCATCCTGGCATGTTTAGGGGGAATCTTCAGTGATGTGGCAATTTCTGGTGCAGGTTTTAGGGGCTGCATTCTGCAGGTACGAACCCATGGAGTGCTGCCCTCTCCCACCTCCAATTTCTCTTTAAGCTGGCAATGCTCCACTAATTCAGCCACATGTGGGGAAAGAGTTTTTTCCCTTTCCCCCCCATTTTTCCTTTTCCCCCTTTTATCCCTATTGCCTTTTTTTTCTATTTTCTTTCTCTTTTATTTTTCCTTTCCCCCCTTTTTTTCTTTTTATTTCATTTGTGGGCTAATCAAAAACTCTGCAGCCACTCAGGCATTGGATGTTCTGCAGCATATTCAGATTCCATGCAAACATTGAGCCTTGCTGGTTTAATGGTGCTGTTAAACAGCACAGGGGGTTGTACTCCCCACTCCCCATCAGAATAAGGAAAAATGGCCTATTTTTTCCCTGTCCATTCCACCACTGGAACATGTTCCAGTTTCCCTGTGCTGGTGGCCAGATTATTAGCATGTTATTAAACAGCCCATCTCTGCCCCAGGATTATCCAATATTCTGAAAGGGGAAAAGAGAAGGTGCTGCATGGGACTGAGAGGAATGACAGATTTGTCTTTATAAACAAGATGTGGGTCTGCTGGTAGATAAAACCAGCACTGAGAGATAAAAGAAACAATGGGCAGGATTCCACTGATTGATGAATGGAAAAAGATATTTGCCTTTACAAACAAACTGTGGGTTGGCTGATAAATGAAATTGGATATTGAAAGATGAAAGAAACAATGGGGAGAAACCCTAAATTCCATAAGAATTAAAAATTAAAAGGGAGGGTTATACACTAGAGGGGAATCTTTGGGATCAGGCGTTCCAGGAAGTCTGAACCTCTCAAGTACCTCAGCCAATGGGGAAAGAGAGAAGGGAAATGAGGCTGGAAATCAGGATAAAAAGGAGGCTGCGTCCTCCAAAAACTGGAGAGACCCCAGAGGAATGCCCCATGGCCTCTCCCTTTATTCGAATAAAGTAAAAGGGACTCCTCTGTCTCCTTTTTGGACATAAACCTCTGGTGTTTGTGGATTAATTTTCCTGATAGGATTGTGCTACAGAGGATCAGAGAATCATTAAGGTTGGAAAAGGAGTCTAGTCATTAACCCAGCACTCCCTGTCTCAATTCCTGCCCCTCCCAGTGGCTTTGGAGCTTGCTGGCTCTTTATAAGGAAACTGGAGGAGGATGAGTGTGGAGTGGGAGGAGGCAGCAGTGCAAAGATGGCAATCCTTAGGGAAACTGCTCCTTTTCCTGGCTGGGCTACAGGTGGAAGCTCCCCCTGCCCCAGCAGCTTCCCCAGGGGTTCCTGCTGGTTTGGTCTCTGTTGGAAGAAAAAACTGACTTGCTAGAGGTCTTTCCTCCTCCTCCTCACCTGACAGCCACCACAAACACCTGATTATCCACAACCCAGAGAGCCTGCAGCTCCATGGAACTAATCCACCTGGTTTATACTTCCAAGAAGCTCCTTCACTCCTTAAATGCCACCATCCACCCTGCTTCTGACAGGAGTCATTATCTTCCAGAAAAGTTTCATAACCATGTCCAAACAAAGCAAAAAAATCCTGTCATGACAACCAACCACCAAAAAAAACCCCAGGTTTTCCTGGGATCCTTCTCTTGTTCTTCTCCTGTCTAGAAGGAGGGGCATTGACAGCACACACAACTGGGAATAAAGTTGTATTTTTATGAAGCAAAGTGCCTTTGAGTTTTTTAAAGCATCATGGGTGTTCCACAGGTTGCCAGCGAGCCCCTGCATGTTGATTTCAGGACTGGAGGGTATTTGGTGGTTTTTGAAGGCAAATAATTGCTTATATTCCATTCTTCACCCATTCCCTGCTTTGCACTCCCAAGCCTTTTGCAGCCTATAAAGAAGTTGCCAAGATACCCTTGGGAAGTTAAGTCCATGGTCTCAAGCCATCAGTTTGCTCTGCCATCATTGCTATTCGTCTCACCTGAATTTGGGATCAGCTTCATGAATTTGTTATCACACACCTACAGGATTACAGAGATCTCTGGTCTCCTTTTGAATTCCCCACTCCACTTCCCTGTGTCTGTTGGATTAATGAAATGGACAGCATTTTATGGATGAATTATCAGATCCAGCAATCTGGGAGCAAAGAGGGAGTGAAAAAATAACAGATTAGTCAGTGAGTGATATTGGGCAAGGCAAATATTGAACCAATTTCCCCTTTATTACAGATACAGGGTAACAAGTTAATAAGAGAAGCAGCAGAATGTGGGTAATGGCCATCACACTGCTGGGATGAATTATATGAGAGTATAAAATCTTATATGCACTGCATACATTTTTTAAAGTTATAATGAGCTGTACTGGAAAACACAGGGAAATGCCTGGTGGAATTTAAATATTAGGAGTCAGTGGTGCTTTTGTCTTGTCTCTGCAGCTACCAGAACTCCTCGGTTCGTTGGCTTGTGCAGGATGTTCCCTCTCTCCCCTAAAAGGGAAGCTCACACCTCCAGGAGTCACAGCCCAAAACACAAGATGGGTTTTGGGAGACCTTACTGAATTTTGAGGGATAACCATCTGGAGCACAGCACCTGCACATCCCTCCTGCCACCCGGGGCCAGAATCTGAGAGCTCAGACCCCAGATGTGAAACACATGTGAGGATTTTTGCAAAAACATTTGGGTTTTCACCTCAAGGAGGAAAAAACACCAAAAAAAAAAATATTGCACAGTTGTGGAGAACACAGATTGATGCATTTTCATTGCAATCCTTGCTCTGAATTTAAGGCAGGGAGGAAGATGGGTTTGGTATCATTTGAATTCTCCTCTGTTTCTAAGCACTCCAGGCACTGATGAGACTTAATTATCTCCTGAACAATTTTAGTAAAAATAAATTAAGACAACTAAAACTAATAAAATATTAATAACAGGTTTTTGCTCATAGGCTGGGGCTGACCTTTTGCTGACATCAGTTAATGTCTTGCTGATATTGAAATACCAGGTGAGTCTCATCCCTTTGAAGCTGGAGCTGCCTTGTGGGCAATGCCAGCCTAAGTGTAGCACTGAGCAGAGACTCTTGCTAACCCTTAATTATAAGATCTCCCATTGGCAAAAAACTGTCTGAAATGTTCATGACACGTTATAAAACACACTCCAGCTTCATGAGACACGCTGCAACTTTGATCTGTTTGCAGGTGGTCATTTGCATCTGAAATGTCCATGGTGAATTTTATTCCTTTCTCTTCTCCCCCCTTGCCTGGCTGAGAGCAGCACTGACAACTCCAACCACTTGAAAATCAGGATTCGGGTCTAAAAAGCACAAGCAAAGTGGCTGGAAAATCACGGTGCTTCTAAAAATAGGGCAGGTGGGGGTTGTTGGGTTTGCTGTGTGAGGCCCAGCAGGATGGAGGTGACTAATGGGCACTCATTTGCATGGAGAGGCTCAAAGCTGGGCTTTAATCACAATCCCCTCCTGAATGGCTGCAGTCCGATTTTCTGAGCAGTTCTGCACCTGCCAGGGGCTGTGCAGGAGCACCAAACTCCTGATCACAGGATGGATGACCCTTGGGTAGGGCACAGCCCTGCCAGGACAGCCCATGAGCCCTCCTGAAGGGCTGCTGGCCACCAGGTCTGACCAGTCCCTGGTGAGAGGAATAGTGGATTTGTCTTTATAAACTAACTGTGGGTCTGCTGGTAGATAAAACCAACACTGGGAGATGAAAGAAACAATGGGCAGGATTCCACTGATTGATGAATGGAAAAAGATATTTGCCTTTACAAACAAACTGTAAGTTGGCTGATAAATGAAATTGGATATTGAAAGATGAAAGGAACAATGGGGAGAAACCCTAAATTCCGTAAGAATTAAAAATTAAAAGGGAGGGTTATACATTAGAGGGGAATCTTTGGGATCAGGTGCTCCAGGAAGTCTGAACCTCTCAAGTACCTCAGCCAATGGGGAAAGAGAGAAAGGAAATTCGGCTGGGAAATGAGGATAAAAAGGAGGCTGTGTCCTCCAAAAACTGGAGAGACCCCAGAGGAATGCCCCATGGCCTCTCCCTTTATTCGAATAAAGTAAAAGGGACTCCTCTGTCTCCTTTTTGGACATAAACCTCTGGTGTTTGTGGATTAATTTTCCTTGACACTGGAAAGCCCGGAGGGAAGGAGCAGAGGTGACTCGTGAGCAAAATTTCAAGAGAGGCTCTGGTCTCTGGTCCATATCTGGCCAACCCTACTCCACTGTGCGACACCAAGGTTCCTGTGAGATGTTGTCACCTGTGGGTGTGAAGCCTTGGCCCTCCAGGAAAGGTGACAGGGGGATGGAGCTGGGGAAGGGGCTGCAGCCCCAGGAGCATCTGGGGGAGCTGGAAAGGGGCTCAGCCTGGAGAAAAGGAGGCTCAGGGGGGACCTTGTGGCTCTGCACAACTCCTGACAGGAGGGGACAGCCAGGGGGGTCGGGCTCTGTTCCAGATAACCAGGGGAAGGACCTCAAGCTGTGCTAGGGGAGGTTTAGGTTGGACATCAGGAAGAATTTCTTCACTGAAGGAGTGGTGAGACACTGGCAAGGGCTGCCCAGGGAGTTTTGGAGTCCCCATCCCTAGAGGTGTCCAAGGAAGGCCTGGATGTGGCACTGAGTCCTCTGGGCTGGGGACAAGGTGGGGATCAGGCACAGCCTGGACTCAATGGTCCTGGAGCTGCATCTGAGGGGTCTGTCCCATCTGAAGCTCTCAGTGGGCAGCTTGTGGGGCAGAAAGGTGGCTCAGCCTGGCAGAACTTGTCCTGGCAGGTACCCCAGGGGAGTTGGGCAGTGGGAGCAGAGCTGCTGGGGTAACAAAGGGCACAGCTTTGACCAGATGAGCACCTTGCTGCCAGAGAGGTGCCAATCCCATCTCCCAGCAGGGAGGGGAGTCCATGACTTATGATTCTATGAATAGTTGGACCTGTGGGCACAGGAAGACCCAGAGCTGGGCATGGCCAGGTTGTGTCTGGTCCTCAGGGGCTTGGGCTGGTGCCAGGGCAGGACCCAAATCTCTGACAGAGTCAGGGAAATGCCTTCAGTGATTCTTTTACCAAGTGCAGAGAGTTGCAGCACAGAAAAAAGAGCATTGCACAAATTGTCCACAAACAAGCCTTGTGCTCCAAAACCTCCAGCAGTGGCTGAGAACAAATCTTTGATGCCCTCAGGGGTGAGACATTAAACACAGAGGTCAATGGGAATGGGTGAATAGGAGCAGTGCTGCTGTGATTCTTCTCTCATCTCTTCACCAGACAGCAGCCAGCTGTCCCCAGGGTCCCAGCCAGTTGTCAGGGCTGAGGGAACACAGCACACTGACACACGTGCTGCAAGGATTTTGCAAGCTCAGTCAGCTCCTGGCTGAACAGGACTCCTGGAAGACTTTGGGGAGGTTTTTCCAGGTCAGGTGCACAAGTGTGAAAGGCAGTGCTGGTACAACCCCAGCACTTTGCAGTTCCCAGTGGCTCAGGTGTGGCTTCCTGCTGCCTGTGGCTGTTGTACAGCTGGGAGCCAGGTGTCCTCCAGCATCTCCAACACCTGTGACAGTGTAAATAGCTCAGACAATGCTTTTGGGGTGTCCTGCGCAAGACTAAGACTCACCTTATGTTACATTGAATTAGATCCCATGTTCTTGCCTGGGATTGCTCCTCCTTAGATACAGGACTTGGCACTTCTCACTGAGCTCCATGATGTTCCTGCCAGCCTCTTCCCAGCCTGCCCAGGTCCCTGTGGGTGGCAGCTTGACCCTCTGAGGTAGCTGCCACTCCTCCCCATCTGTGTGATCTGCAAATTTGCTTTAATTAAGGTGTTAAAGAGGGCTGGACCCAGCATTGACTCCTGGAGCCTCCCCGGGCACCCATCCCACCTCACACCCTGTCTGCGACTGTTCCCAGCCCATCTCCTGTCTGCCTCTGAAAGCTGGGATGGATCTCCTGACAGCCCAAACACTCCATTCTGTCACTCTCAGAAACCTGGAGCACTAATCTAAACAGTGGGTAACAACAGCTGAAATAGCAAACAAGCAAGGAAAAAAACTCTCCAAAAAAAAGTGAATTCAAACATATATTGTTTGTGCTGCTTCAGGAGAGCACTGTCTGGAGTGTAATTCTGTCATCATGCACCCAAACAAGGGAGGTGAAACATGGTCACAAAGAGACATTTAAGCCTGGCACAAAATCTCTGAGCCTGGCTTTCCACCTCCAGTAAAAGTGGCCTCACATGGTTTCTTGTGTAGGTTTTCATTTCTCTTAAGCTTTTAAGGAGTGCAAAACAGACCCTTTGTCTTGTGCCATCAGCTTTGATCTTCTCAAGGCTCCATAACAGAGCAGAGCTGGGGCCACCCCCTGGATGTCTGCCCTGGGGGCTCTGAAGAAGAGAATGACCAGCAGCAATACCAGGGTCTTAGGCCCTCTCTGCCTAAAATAAAACAACCCTTGCTCCCTTCTGCCCCTGGGGCAGCCCTGGAGATGAACAAGTCCAAGCTATGG
Organism: Peucedramus taeniatus; assembly: GCA_013400575.1. Classification (NCBI taxonomy): domain Eukaryota; kingdom Metazoa; phylum Chordata; class Aves; order Passeriformes; family Fringillidae; genus Peucedramus; species Peucedramus taeniatus. The sequence continues at coordinate 51,798 of WBNO01020648.1, forward strand.
GATGTCTCTGCCCTGTTCTGCCTCTCTGCCATGCTGGGCTCTGCCTTTTGTAGTTTACAGAGAAACTTAGGTTAAAATGAACCTTTGGAGATTCTCCATCTCCATCTCTTCTCTCATTCATCTCCATCTCTTTGGAGATGTCTGACCCCAAACTGAGCTAAAAAGGGATGAGGTAGATCAGGTTTATGAAGGTCTTATTTTTGTCTCTCCATACTGAGCCCCTGCTCTAATATTTGACTAATTTCACAGGAGAACAGTTCTGGTGTTCAGAACCAGAAGTGGTTTAAATGTTGCTGAAGAACAACAGGTGATGAGCAATGCATGGAATCAGAACCAGGCTGTGCCTGATGTGTTGCAGAGGTGTCTGGAGGGGTCTGGCAGGGTTCATGGTCACCTTTAATCCTGCCTGGCTGCAATCCCTGAGCACATTGTGCAGAAGGTGCTGCTGGCAGCAGCACAGGCAGATTCTTCCTGCCCAGTGAACAAATAACCCCCAGCAGGTCAAACTCAGCCTGAGCTGGGCCAGCTTTGTGTGAGCAGAGGAGGAACTGCAGCATCCTGAGGTCCTGCCCCTGGGGGACAGCAGGGGCAGCTGCTCAGCAGACATTTCCAGCCACCCCTGCTCTGCACTGCTCCTCTGCAGGGACACTGTCACCCCAGCCTGGCTCAGCTGCTTGTCCCTTCCTCACCTTTCCCCCACCCTGATCTGTCCCTCTGCTGTGTGGGACACCTGGCCTGGCCTGGCCATGGCAGGGCACGCCTGAGACAGGTGGGAGAGGCTGCAGGGGAAATCTCAGGTGCTGGGGAGGTGCTGGAGACTCCAGCCCTGCCTACTCTGCCTGGGGGAGCTGTGCCCACGGCCACAGCACCTGCACTCACAGCCTGCCCTCTCCATCCTCCCCAGCAAACCAACCCAGCCAAGTCCTTCTTCCCAGCATACAGCCAGCTTCCAACCCTGCCTGGGTCACTCTGGTGGAGTACTAGGGCCTGGGAACAATTCCCGAGCTGTTTTTTCTGATGGGCTCCTCAGGGTGAGGGGTGGGACTGTCAGCTGCCTGCCCCAGGGCTGGGTGTGACGTGTAGCACCAGACACCCTGAACTGCCTCAGAACTATCCCTCTGTGCCATGTAGACCTGATCCAGAACTGCAGATCCTAAAGAAACACGAGGTATGGATGTCTGATCTGATTAAATATCTGCCAGGTACCTTCCTACAACTTCCACTTAACATTATCAGTAATGCAAGGTTCTGTTCCCTGAGATCCCGGGAGCAGCACGTCCATCCTTCATCATTACTCTGCCCACATTGTCCTGATGGGCTGGGAAGTGAATTATGGAGGAGACATTACCCTGGGAAGAGCTGACCTTGTCCTTAACCTCAGCACATTCTTCAATTAATGCCCCACAAGACAAATTAATTCTATTAATCCGCAGAGGCCTCTAAGCAGATGAATTGGGATTTCTGCTTTTCTCCCTAAACCCACTTCTTCCTCCCCCTCCCTAATGAACCTGTGCTTGCAATCAATAGTAAAAGGTTTGGCACTGTTTGAAAGCAAAAATAAGCAGAGTTGTGCTTACAGCCTGGCTGCCTCCTAAACCCTGCTGTGAAGGAGAAAGGATTCTGAAAGCTGATATATATCTCATTTTCCTGTCCCAAACAGGCTCTGCAGCTTTTCCTCACACGGTTGGTGCTGCAAAAGCCAACCTTAGCAGGAGGAAGAGTCACTTCCAGATCAGCTCAAATTTGCTCACTCTGCCTGTACTGCAAGAACAGGCTCTGCTGAACATGAGTGAAAATAGAAAAGGTGGTTCTGGAAAGATTTTGGGATGGAAAAGGCTGAGATCCGTGTTTTGGGGATTTCCCAGTGAGATTCTCCAGGAAAATGTCCTATAATCCCCCATTCAGTGCAGGAGAACACCTGAGCATGGCTGTGGCCAGGGGGCCTCTCTGGAGCATGTAGAGATAGCTTGGGATCTTGTCCTAAAGATCCCAAATTACCAGGATAGGGTGTTGTGCTTGAGGGTCCTGGAGAGCCTGAGGGGGCCAAGCTGGAGGTGAAAAACTTTCAGTGCTCAAGGGAAAGGCTTCAGAGTGAGAAAAGGGCTGCAGGAACTCCTCATGGGACCAACAGCAGACAGCCCCACACTGCCTCCTGACTCCTTCCTGGCTCCCAAACCTTCTGAACCCCTCCTGGGCTCTTCCCAGAGTATTCCTACAGGTACAGCCCAGGCTGGGAATGCTGCTTCCCTCTGGCTGGCTGCTGTCAGCTGAGCAGGGTCACCAGTGCAGTCACAACAGAATGCCCAGCTTTGGGAACAGCAGGAATGGCTTTGGGTGCTTGCTCAGACTGAGTCTGACCCAAAAAACACCAGAGGGAACCCAAACTTCACCTGGAGCTCTCTGACTGCTGGTTTGTAGCCAAGCAAGTCCCTGCATTGTGCCTTGGCTCCTAAATTATCCTTCAGACAGCTGGCCCTTCGGAAAAGAGGGGTGCTCACACATGGGGTGTCCAGCTGAGACCTCCTGGGCTGCACTTCCCAGTCCAGGGGCAGCATTCAAGGGACTGGTTTAAGGGTCTTTTCAAAAACTTGGCCTGAGTGGCATCACCAGTAATACTCTGAGCACTTGTCCACTTTGCAACCTCAATGCTTTGGTTTATTTTATTTTATTTTATTTGTTAGACAGCTGTGAGTACTGTCAGTACCTAAGACATGCCCGTGGTAATGAGTGAGACCATTTCTTATGGCATAATAACCATAATTAAGGATGGGATTTTTCAAAAGCAATCAGGGAAGTCAATAAGAGTCCGTAAGAAGTGGGTGCCTCATTTCCTCGAGGTGCTTTTGCAAATCCTACCCTAAAACATTGATATTTCATGCAGGCACATCTAAGTCTGTGTGGGAGAAGCCTCAAATCCTTTTTGAAAAGTGCTATGCATATTGTAATTGGAACAGATTAATATGAATCTCTGTGGCTGCTTAACCTTTTATTCTCCTTATTTCAAAAATCACTGAGTATTTCAGTCACAAGCAACTGGATCCTGCAGTTAATGAGGGGCCGGATCCAGCCGTGTCACTGCCCTGAGTGCAGCAGAACAATCCTGATCCACCCCAGACAGGGATCAGGGGCTGAGAAGCAACCAGAGTCATATTATCAAGCTGCAAATATATGCAGAGAAGTGTGTGTTATCCAGTGCTCAGCATACTTAATGTCTCTGCAGGCAGCCAGCATCTGGCCTGGAAACAGGGCACACGCTCCTGACAGCCGGGGTAATTCATGGTGGGGTATTGTAGCATGGGACCCCCAGCCAGGGAATAATTAGCATTGAGTCCATGATTTCAGAAGGCTGAACAAGTAAGCTATACTATATTATGCTACATACTACACTTACACTGTGCTATACTAAAGAAAAACCTGTGACTCCTTACCGACAGTCATGACACAGCTTTTTTTTTGACCTAATTGGTCAATCAATCAAAACACCCATCACCAGTGTCCAATTAAGAAATCACTTCTGGTAAACAATCTCCATAACACATTCCACATGTGCCAAACAGCAGATGCAGCAAATGAAGATAAGAATTATTTTTCTTCTTTCTCTGAGCTTTCTCACAGTCTTCCCCAGGAAAAATCCTGGGAAAGTCTGTGTCACTCTCTCTGTTCAGAGGGTATGTAACTACCACAGTGTGGCAGCTTCACCTGGGCAGCAGGATCTTCTCCACAGGGTGGAATTCCCAGGCAGGGGTGGAGATCCATTGGAAAGAGATGGGTACACAAATAGGGTGCTGAGTGCAGGGATCATGAGGGGAAGCTGGGTTTGAGTAAAACAGGAGTTTAGAGCTGATTATTAAGGCAGGCTCACCATGGGAGCTGAATGTATCTGTTGGGTGTAAATCCTGCTGCTGCCTAAAGGCAGCCCAGCTTCCTGGGACACGAGTGGATGTTCCCTCTCCTCTGCAGTCACTCATCACGTGCCTCACTTCGTTTGATGCCTTTGATCCAACTCAGAGTCCCAAAAGAAGCCCTGTGCAGAAGAGCCAGATCTCACCTGGTGTCACACCAGGGCTGGGACACCAAGCCCCCTTCATCTGCTTCCTGTTTAAGCTCATGGAATGGATTGGGAGGGTTCACAACTGACTCTCTCCATCCATATCATCAGTTAACTCCTGGCTTGCACCAGAACCTCAGCCCAAATCCCTTTCCTATCAATGTTTGGGGGGTTTGACTCTTTCCCACCACTGAAAGCAAAGACTCCTAACAAGCAAGTGCCACATGACTCACCAGTAAAGAGGAGGAGGTGGGAAAACACAAAGGAGAAGGAGGTGTTTGGGCTGATTAACAAACACTGGGTGGCAATTAATTTCCATTTGAATGCTGACAGATAGTGATAACCTCTGCATTCCAGAGGGCAGCACCTCATCAGATGCTCCTCAGGTACTCCAGGCTGGATTTATGCAGCAGGCAGTAATCCAGCTTGAAATGGAAGTGAAACAGGGTGGAAAGTAAATCACTGACTTGCCCTGAGTAAATCAAAACTCTGTGTTATGGCTGGCACGTGAGAATGGGGAGGGCAGGGTGTGCAAGGGGTTGGCTCATCCCTGGGGCTGAGGGGCTGCAGCAGAGCAGGATAACCCTGTGGAGTGGGAGGGAGAGGTGGCAACAGGAATATTCAGGTATTGCTGCAGGCCCCCAGGCACAGTTCTCTGAGGGGTTCCAGCCCCTCTCATGGGTGATGGGACATGGCCAAATGTTGTCCTCTGGGGCACTGTATGGGCTGGGCCACCCAGAGCTGCACCTAACCACAGTCCTGTCCCTGCTGGTGGCCCCTGCCAGGGCAGCCCCCAGAGCTGGGCAGGCACAGGGGGATGCTGCACCAAAAAAATTCTGTGGTTCACCCTGCAGCAGGGCCAGTCCTCCTGGGCAGTCACTCCTTCCTGGGCTCCAGGAAAAGCAAAGTGTTCCCATCATCACCGTGTGTTCAGCTGAGCACCTCCTGAGGCACTGAAGACTGATCCACCTTGGGACTGCACCAGCTGGTGGTCCTGGTGTGAGAAATGATACTCACTTCAAAAATTAAAAATGTTTACTAAAACCTCATCAAAAATACAACAGAAGACTGAATAGAGAATAGGTTATGGTGCTGGGAGCAAAGAATTTTTTCCCCATCATGTGCTCACCCACATCATGGAGGTTTTGCCTTTTAACCCTTTAACCCCTCCCAAAGTTCTGTCCATCGACCCCTTCTTCGCTGTCCAGTGGTGGAGATCTCTTCCTCAAATCCTGATTGGAGGTCAGATGCTGCCACAGTAACAAACTGACCCTCCCAAATGTCCCAAACCCAGGCCACCCCTAATAACAACACAAGGGGGTAAAACATAACTAAAAATCTATAAAACTCCTCTTAACATATATATATATATATATATATATCATATATATGTCATATATATGTGCATGATATTGTTATAGGTAAATTAGTGATTCAGCCAATTTAATAATAATAAAAAAATTGAAATTTTATTACACAATCAAGATACAATTTGGGTAGCCACAATTAAAGGGACAGCACCGAGCCCGGGATCGGCGTTGGGTGAACTCTGGTCTGACCTCTATCGCACCGGAACCCCCTCTGTTCACAAATGCCATCTCCATCGGGTTGGTTTTGTACAGTTTTTTCTGCCTGAGGCAGAGGTTCTCCTATTCCTTTGTTGCTTCACGTATTCATGAGGTTTCCTTTCTCTGCGTGCTGGACTTGGACAAAGACGTTTCCGAGAAGTGATGATATCAGATGGCGAGTTATGGGAACCTGGTATTCAGATGCGAAGGGCTAACGACCCTGGTTATCTCCATCGTGGGCACTTGTCAGTCGATCACCACCGGGGTGTTCTCCAATCAGTCCCAGGAAGGGTTCATCTCTGCTGGAGCCACATCTTTTAGTTTGTAAATTAGGCTCCCCCTTCACTGCCATCCATGGTTTCACAATCCTGTGAAGCAATCCTCCCCAACCTCTGCTTGTGGGTTTAAACTTTTAGAGATTTTTCATACATGTACAACTTGTTTATGAACGTGAGTTATTTCTCAATCATTTCTGTATTTCATAGGAGCATGAATTAATCCATACCATTTATTACAATATTTACCTTTTAATTTTGAGAGCAAACAATCTCATTACTCATCTATAACACTGGTGTGGTTCAGCCTTGCCCCTTTCCTTGCCTGGGCCTCCCTGCACAGCCAAACTCCCCCAGACCCCACTGTGTCCAAAGACCCTCGGGATCAAACTTGCGAGCTGCAGCTCCCTTCTCATGCCAAACCTTCCTCCTCCCCACTCTGAGCCAGCTGCCTGGCCCTGGATCCCTTGCAGGGTCCATCTCTCTACTTCCACCTCTCCCAGGTGTGTTCCTCCAGGCACCCCCAACACTCTGAGCTGTGCCACAGCCTCCTGACCAGGCTCCTGCTGCCACCAGCCCCAGGTTAAAGCCACCAGGACTCTGGGGACAGACAGGTCCAATGGAACACCCCCCACAGATTCCATTCCTCTGCAGCCCAGCACAGACCCGGACGGGACAGCTGCCAGAGCAAACGCCTCGACAGCACCTACTGAGAAGAAAAAATGAGTTCAAAAGCATGTCCTTGTGGGAAACAACTGCTCACTTTGAAAATTTAAAAGGTTTATTAAAACTTGACAAAAAATACAACAAAAGGACTATATAAAGAAAAAGTTACAGCACTGGGAACTGCCTCATGTATACCACATGGCTGATTCCATTTCGAGATGGATGCTCAGTCTTTTATACCCCTGGGGGTTGCATCAGCCAACCCTGGCCCCTCCCAGAGTCTGTCACTCAGCTCTTCTCTGCCCTTTATCGGTGGAGATCGCTCTCCTGCAACTTGATTGGGGGTCAGGTGTCCTCATGCTGCACCCCTCAGCAACAAGCTTCTCCATTCCCAGCTGCCCATGGAAGGGACACATGTGCAGCCTTCCTAGACAACCCAGGCTGGCTGATGGTAACAATCAGAGGGGGGGAAAGGGAACCATGGGGAGAACAAAGGGCATTTAAACTATAATAACATAACTATACATCACTAAAGCTTTTCTTAATATTCACACCATAGTCATCCCTTAATTGCGAGAGCCAATCATGTCATTATTCATCTATAACATCCTGGACTGTGCAGAGCCAGAGACTGAACGTGTTGGTGACCCCTCCATGCAAGCACCATGAGAGACAGCAGAGAGTCAGGTGTGACCTAAGTCTCAGCAGTCTTGCAGGAAAAAATGAGACTGATTCTTCCTCTGCTTTTGGATCAGGCTGAGCTCTGGGTCTTGATTTACTCCAGCACGAGGGAGAACAGAGCTGGGCCAAGAGCTTCAGTTTTGCCTCCCCATCTCCTTCTGGTTTTGTCATTCTTTGAAATATTTGGGGGCTGTGAGAACAGCTCCCATTAAGTGTATCACTGGCTTTTCCTCTTGGTATTTATGATTTAATAATTCCTCAATCTGTCACAATCAGTATTGAAAGAGCATGGCTGGGTATAATGGAATAATTTGAAAGGGAATGCTGGAGTGCAGGAACAGCCTGAGCTCTTTTCAGCAGATGCAAAAGTGAATAATATTTAGGGAGGTGTTTATAAATCAGCACTCCCTTTAATTAAGCAAAACATTTTGCTAAGAAAGAATCAATTAGCAATTCATGGCACTAGGCCTGGCCTATTATCAAAGAGCTTGTACATGATAAAGCACAACTGCTTGTGGGTCTTTCAAGCTAATTATCAGTAACTTGTTTCAGTTGTCTTTCAAAGCTCCGTGTTAAGAGACAAGATAAAGATCTACATGGGCAGTGGGGGCTGGTGCTTTGCCTTTCCCTTCAATCTCTTTGTGTTTGTACTAATTGCCAGGAGTGGAAAGGAGCTGTGGATGGTGGGGAGTCCTGGGATGGAAGGGTAGGGCATGGAATGTCACTCCAGTCCAGCAAGGGGAAAGATGATCAGGCTCATCCCTGGTCCCATCACATCCATTTTAATGTCTCATTTTCTCACCTTTACAGCCTGGTGGGGGTTTGCTGAGGGGGAACAGGTGAGATTTGAGGAGGGGAAGGATCATGGGATGGTCCCTGCTATGGATCAGTAGGTGGGAGACAGTGAGTGGTGACTGAGAGTCTGGGGGTTCTCAGTGTGGCTCCCCAGCCTGCAGATCCCAAAGCACAGCAGGGGCTCACTCTGGCTGGAGAAAGCTCCCTGTTCCATCAGAAATCCATAGAAATGGCAAAGAGGGCTCAGATCCTGTCTGGGATCGGGAAATATTGCAGCAAAACCTACAAATTTCTGTGTCTCTTGGGCACGTGCCAACTCAAGAGCTTAAACACACCATGCCGGCACAAGTGACAGGATTATGAGCAGTTTCAATCTGATGCAGATGGTCTTCCCATTTGCTTCCTTGTTTAAACAGCAATTTGGCAAGTTTGTCATTCATAAAGCTTTTATAGCACTCCATCCGCTCCTCCCCGGGGCACACGGGATGTTTGTGGCTGCCTGCAGCACACGTTAGTCTGTGATGAGGGTGTGTAGGTACACCCTTGTGTCTCCTTCAGTCAGAGGAGCCTTGGGAATTCCACTCTTGTCTTGGTTTGAAAAGACAGGTGTCTGCTAAGGAAGGCAGGAGCCTCTCTTTAAATAGAGAATGTAAACTCCCTCCCTACAAATTATTATAATTTTTGAAATTAAGAGGCTCTCAGGCAAAGATATGGGAATAGGAATAACAGTTCTTTATTAGGGAAGAAAATAAAATTAAAGAAAATATAAAAATGCAGTAATACAAAACAGCACTGCCAGAGTGAGAAGAGGAGCTGACCCCCTGTGGGTCAGGGTGTTGCTCAGTCCCATTCCATGGTGGCTGCTCCTCCTGCAGTGCCAGGGGTGGCTCTGGTGGAGCAGGGATCCTGCAGAAGGGGGGAGTTTTCCTCTGAAGCTCCAGGGCTGCTGGAGATGGGCCTGCTCTTGCTCTGGGAATGCAGTGCAGGAGAAAGCTGCTCCTCTGGGAATGCAGTGGGCAAAGGCTGCTGTGCTGTTCCCAGGCTCAGATTGGATCCAGGTAGGAATGCTTGGCTCCTCCCCTGGGCAGAGCATCTCCCAATGGGATGATGGAATTTTCTCAGCCCTGCAGGGACACTCACTGGCCATGGACAGAAGAGATCTCCTGGAGGGAGGATTGGCTGTGGGAGAGAGAAAGAAAAAACTGCCCAATGAACAGGAGAGAACTGCCCCACCTCTGACAGATGGCAAATAGAACACACAGCCCCATTTCCAACCTAAGACAGGTCTATAGAACAGATCTCCACTTAAAAACTCCCTCAGCCAAGCCAGGTGTCACAACCACCCCAGGGGAGGAAGGAGTGCCCTGATATGTGCCAGGGGCTGAGGAAAAGCTGCAGGTTGATGCTAACATCCAAGTGGGAAGTGGGCAGAGGCAGGGCCAGGAGGCTGCTCTGCCATGAGCCTGCAGGGAAGGAGAGGCTGGAAAGTGTCACCATTCGTGGTGATCAGGGATCTGGGTTGTCTCTCCAGGGTGCTGGGAGAGATGGGCGTGTCCAGCCAGGGGAAGAGAAGGGTCCAGGGAGACCTTAGAGCCCCTTCCAGTACCTAAAGGGGCTCCAGGAGAGCTGGAGAGGGACTGGGGACAAGGGTCTGGAGGGACAGGACACAGGGAATGGCTTCCCACTGCAGGAGGACAGGGTTAGATGGGATATTGAGAGAGAATTCTTCCCTGTGAGGGTGCTGAGGCCCTGGCACAGGGTGCACAGAGCAGCTGTGGCTGCCCCTGGATCCCTGGAAGTGCCCAAGGCCAGGCTGGATGGGGCTTGGAGCACCCTGGGATGGTGGAAGTGCCACTGGATGAGCTTTTAGGTCCCTTCCAATCCAAACTATGGTGAGATTCTGTGATTTGAGGAAAGGTTGAGAAACCAGATCTGGGCATTTTTGGTCCAGCTTCACAAGCCTTGGATAAAGCACCCTTTAGTGAATGAGACAGATGGACTGTAGGAGTAGAAGGGGCTCTGTTTGCCCACAAGTATCCAAGCAAAGCACAGTGAAAGTTTAATCAATTAACAGCTTCCATGTGGTTTTGCTGAATGTAAAACAAGGAGGCATCATGGCTTGCATTGGCATGAGCTGCTCACATCTTAAGACAAGTAAATATTTAGCCCATAATTCTGATATTTTTTTGGCAACACAAGGCATCTTTGTTCTTCATCTGTTTACTTGTGGTTTACTTGTGGTTTTATTGTGTATAATACACAGCAGGGCATTGGATGTTAACTCAACCTTCTCTCTAATGGGATATCCAGAGTCTTTGCAGGAGCTGAGGAGAGAGTTGAGGGTGCTCTCAGGTTCCTGGGCAGTGATTAATTTGTGTGTAATTATCACCTCTAGAGCTACCTGTGCTCATACCCACTCATGGTCCTTACTGCTGTGAGCAGGACCTGCTGCCACAGTCAGTTTTATGGACAAGGACTCCTCATTTCATTTCTTATTCAGCCCCCTCAGAGGAAGCCCACCCTGTTCCCCTCCAGATCAGGGTTATCTCCATGCTTCATTCCATGATAAACATGGAAATCTTATACCCTTTCTTATCTGAATGCACTTATTTAAAAATATTATTTCATGGGGCTTGCAAAAAGTGTGACATCAGAAAGGGGGGTGGGGAGGCAGTTGGGGACAGGACAGATTAAAGTGGCTGTGGGACCTCAGACAACTCCTTTAACCCTTCTGATTCTCTCAGTGTGTTGTGAGACAACAAAACAGCCCAGCCAGGAGTGGGGTAGGAGGCCTAAGAGCAATTAGCTGCTGGCACCCAGGTGATGAAGTGCGCTGAGTGAGGATGGTGCCATGAATCTGGGCTCATGCCAGGGGGACCTGAGCCAAGCTTTGCCTCTGGACTCTGTTTGGGAAGGAAGCAACAGGCAGGCCATGGGCAGGCTCTGCAAGGAGATTAGAAATGCTGTGAGTGGCCAAAGGTTCCTGTGGTGTCCTGGAGGCTCCATCCAGGGGCATTACCACAGGAAGGACATGGGGACAAGGGTGGGACACACTGTACTTCCAGCCAGTTTCAGGCCAGGGTCTGCCTGAGCTGGGCTGGGGAAGCTCCTGGGCCAGCTGAGCATGAGGGAGAGGTAATTCCATTCTGCCCAGCCCGAGAGCTGGGCCAAGCTGTGTGTGGTGTCCTGTTTTGGGGGGGGCTGGTGCCCAGGACAGGGGTGCAGCTCTGTGGGGCAGCCCTGAGGGATGGGCACTGTGAGAAATGGCTACTCACTTTTCATAATTTTAGAAAGGTTTATTAAACCTTATCAAAAATGCAACAGAAGACTGAATAGAGAAAATATTACAGCACTGGGAGCAAAGGATTTTCCCCACCCTGTGCTCATCCACACAATGGAGGTTTTGCCTTTTAACCCTTTAACCCCTCCCAAAGTTCTGTCCATCAACCCCTTCTTCACTGTCCAGTGGTGGAGATCTCTTCCTCAAATCCTGACTGGAGGTCAGATGTCACCATAGTGACAAGCCAACCCTCCCAGACGTCCTAACCCCAGCTCTCTCTTGATAACAACACAAGGGGGTAAAGCATAACTATCAATCTGTAAAACTTTTCTTAACCTATAAACATGATACTTGTCTGTTAATTGTGAGAGTCGATCATTGCATTACTCATTTATCATAGGCACACTCTGGCAGAGGCACTGGTTGTAACTCAGGAGCAGCAGCTCTGCCCTGAGTGGTTTCTGCACTGAAAGGATAAAAAGAATTGGGAAAGCAACTTTTTCCCCCGGCATACAGAGCCCCTCCTAAATGCTTGTCGAGGCTCTGGGGTGCTGCTGCCATACAAATGCCTCTCTGTCTCTGCTCTTTGTGCAGCTCCTAGGGAATGCATTATCAGGAGGATGAATTGTGACATTTCTGCAATCCTGTCCTTTGTACCATATCCCAGAGCATCTCCCTGACAATGGATTTCCCTCACGTGCAGCTCCTGTTATTAGTGCCCTTCCCAGGGAGATGCTCTCAGGAGTGATGGCTTTGAAAAGCAGTGACAACATTTGGGTTATAAAAAGGGACAAGAGGTTATGCAGGAGACCTAATGGATTTCAGTGGAGACAGGGTTGAAAGCACCACACGTCTCCATTATTGGTAAAACACAGCCCCAGAATTCAGACTTGGTCTGGGCACTTCCAATTTATTTATTTATTTATTTTAACATGGTTTTTCTTCTCTGTCATTTACTCTGAAAGCAGATTTGGTTATGAGGTAGAACTAGTCAGGATCTTTCAGTTTGTCTCTATTTCATGTTTGATTTTCTTCCAAATAAAAGGAATCAATTTCATTTCTGAAAGTATCATAGGAAAGTCATGCACACACCAACTCTGCAAAGAAAGCTGCTACAAATGCCTTGATTGTACTCCTTGATTGTAAGTACAAACAGAGATGGAAAATATCGTCACTTTCATGCAATTCTGATCAAATTTCCCATTAGAACTTGGCATGGGACATTGCCTTGTGTTGGTGAACAAGTGTGGGCATCAGAATGTGTTCTTACAAGTGCTTTAAGGCACAAAGAAAAAAAATCATCTTAAACATCTGTGAAAAATTGGATTATTGAGCCCAGTGTGGCTCAGAAAATGCAGCCCCCTTTGGCTGGAGCTCACCCACAAGATTCAGGCAGGAGCTGATTTTGTTCTTTGTGTTGGCTGCAGCATCCTTGCTCCTGTTTTGGAGGGTTAAAGGATTTTACCTGTATTTACCATCCACCTCTGCAAGGGTTCTTAAAAATGCTGGGCTCCAGCTTTTTAGGTGGTTGGCTGTACCTGCTGATGTGTTTGAGCTGGACAGGTGAAGACTTCCCAAAATCGAAGGATAAAAAAGATTAGTTCCAAAAGTTTAGGGCTGCTGGAAAACCATGGTGTTAAAGTGGTTTGCCATTTGAATTTCTTAATTAATTTCAAAGGTGATAATGGAAAAGCAATGATCATTGTCTGGGGCAGGTGAGGAGACAAAAAAGAGTTCCTTGGGATCATTTAGAGGGATTAGGGACTGCTGAGTGGGAGCAGAAGGAACACAAGACAAAGGCTGGACACTTCCAGCCTTGCTGCATTTTCTCTACAACCACCACATCCACAAGCTCCTTATTGGTAATTGAAATATAAGATGCAAGCAGGGAGAAAATATAAAAAATAACTGAAAAAATAGGCAGATAAAAGCATGGCCAAGAGCTGAGGATTCTGAAAAAACACCCAGTAATGAGAAACAAAGCAAATACCTCCAGGGTGAGGGAGGGGAAGCATCTGCAGCACTCCTCAGGAGAGCCAGGTTCCCTGCCCTGCCCCATTCAGCTGCTGAACATCTGATTTTTGTCAATGCTGCCTGTTTGTCCCACACTGGGGACAATGACTGGGTGAAGAGAGGAGGGATTTTGTTATATTGGAATTCAGTTTCCTTTGCATTGCCATGGCAATGCAGGCAAGATTTTGATCACTGGCTGAGACACTTCAGTAGATATTAATACAGCTTTTGCCAAGGAGGGAGCTGAATGACAGCTCTGTTTGTAAGGCTGATTTGAACCTTCTGCTTTTTAGGCTGGATCAAAAGCCATGCACCCAGAGAAAGTGGAAAGGGGGGGGGAAGGGATCTTAGGGCAACTTATGAAAAACGCCTGAAGTTGAGAGAATACATTTAATTCCTACTAAATTGGCATCAACATCTTTGGCTGACTGCAAGGCAAGAAAGTGCAAACTCCCTTGAGGCAGCAAGTTCTAAAATAACCTTCTACTGCAGCACTCTGCTGTCAGAAGTTCTAACTCGTGTTTCTACTCCTCTGTCTCCTGAACGTCTCCTCGCTCATGGAGCTGCTATTTTATCCCTTATTTGTATAAGGTGTGACATAATAAGAACACCAGACTCATGCCTGAGACCCCTCAGGTCAGGAGAAGCACTCACAGCCCCAATTTGTGCTTCTGAAGGAATTAATTTTCCCTATTCCTCCTCTTTCATAACTATGAGAATGTTAATTATGTCCCTAATGAATGTTTTAAGCCCTGGCACAGGATGCCCAGCAGCAGCCAGGGGAGAGTGGCAGGAAATCAGGTGAGGTGGCTCCTCTGAGCACAACACTCAGAAACAAAGGGGTAAAACCTGCTCCCTGCATGGGCAAACTCAGTTACAGCTGCCTCCTACAAGCGCTGGTGACCACCACAAGCAGCTAAGGGGCTCCAAGTGTCTCCCAGTCCCAGCTGGAGCTGAGGAAAGCTCCCACCACAACACAGGGTTTTGTTGCTCTGGTTGTTTTTATGGAATAATTAAAGCTGGCTTGACCACTGGAGGCAAAAGTCCTCTGAGGATGAAATAATAGCTCCTGCAAGGTTTGGAAAGCTCCAGAACAGGCTGAGCCCAGCCATACAGGCTGACAGCAGTGTGGATAAAGGTCCATCCCCACGGAACATCCCCTCTGGTAGGAGAACCCGGGCTGACATGGCAGCTGTGACAGAGGTTCTGCCAAAAGTCTCTAAATGCTGGGAACTGAAGCCTTTTGAAGGAGCTCCTGCCATGGAAACGTGCTCCCTGCTCCCTGTCAGATCCCATCGCTCACCACCCCACCTCCTGCTGATACTCTGGGCTCTCCAGGCAGGGCCCCTCATGAGGAACATGCCGGATCTGCAGCCTGGATCTCTCAGCTGGAACAAAGCCACAGCCTGTCCAGCCCATGGCTGAGAGCTGTGACAGTGCCTGAGAGCCAGAGTGACATCCCTCCCACTCAGATACACATCCCTGTCAGCTCGGGGAACCTCAGGATGCTGGGGATCTTTGCACTGCTGATCTGCTGTCTGCAGACTCCCCAGCATTTCTGCACAAGTGCATTTTGTTCTCCAGATTATTCTTTTTCCCCACTTAGCACTTTATCCCAACAGGAAATGTTCTGTAAGGCCACCAGCCTAATTAAAAAGTTCTCATGTTGAGGCTGTTCTGAAATGTGCACATTTAGAGCTCACTGCACATGCAGAACAGGAACGTATGCATATGGATATCTGCAACCATCTTCCTATTTTTGGCTGAGTGAGCATATTTTCTGGGATCACATTCTGATCTCTGACTAATTAGTGTGCAGGATTAATATTTTTCAAGAGTGTTTAGCTGTGAAAAAACACGTGTTTGGCTGCATGTTCAATTTGCAAGTGTGCTCCCTGCACTGCCACGGACTGATCAGGAATTGTGTGGGGAAAAACAAGGTCTTTGTCCATTTGCATCAGTGGTTTTTGCTTTACCAGCACAAGGAGACAGGTGGTTGAATTTAGATTTTATGAATGCTTGTGCATAGCCAAATCCCTTGGAAAATCTAGGTCAAACCCTGCAGACAACATTTGGGCTGACTTCTGTTTCCACACACTCTTTGCTCTGCAAGAAAACGATTCTAAGCACATCAGAGAAGGGAAGTGGCAACAGAAAGTTCTGCTCCAGCCAAATGGATTTGCATCACCCAGTCTCCCCCAAATACAGGTATTAAGACTTCCTCAAATCCTCCCATTTTGTTCCAATCCATTGAAATAGAATCCAGCAGTGCCTGTGCTCACCAACACAGCCCTGCAGTCTGACCACATCCTGCTGCTTCCCTTGGAGTTCAGCCTGGGTACTGAGCTTCCCTGGGGATTGATCCAGTGCCTGGGTACTGATTCCTTCCATTCCAGCTTGCTCCTGCTCTTCATTCTCTAGAAAGCCCCTCAGATTTACTTGGTGGAAAAACAAACACACCTGGTGGAGCTGAAACATCACCTTGTGATCTGAATCTTTGTCAAAGCTCAACCTGAACCATTTTGGTGGGGGGAAAAAAAAACCCCAAAACTTTCTCTTCTCTGACATGCCTGTCACAGTTCAGGGTCTTTGATAAAATGACACCTCCAAACATTTCATTTTGCTGAGCCCATCACACACCTCAGCATCATCTCAGCAATTTGTAAGGCAGTTTGATGAACATAGAGGCAGAAGTTGTTTGAAACAGGGAGATGGTTCATAGATAGCTCTGGCTTAGGATAAGTGGGTGATGTCTAGAAGAGAAACAATGTTCTCCAGCCTTCATGTTCGTGTGACAGTGATCACTGTCAATCACAGTTAAAATGACTTCAGCTTCACAGTGACAGGACCCTGCTGTCACTGCACTTATCTCTGAATAATGTAAAGAAAGCAAAGAACCACAAACAGAAAGATTGAGCCTGTGGAGACAGGGATTGACAGGCTTGGAAAGAGCCACCAGGGTACAGCAATCCCAGGCAATCATGGCATTGACCACCACTCCTATCGGGTACAAGGATATCTCCCTCTGAACATTCCCACCAGGCTATAAAACATGCTTCAGGAATCTCAGGAGTGCCACTGAACAGAGCAATGACAGAACTCCCTGAAACAAAGAGCCCTGAGTACATCTCACCCTGTGTGGAAGACACAGAGAGCTTCTTGCTGTCTGCGCGTCCTGTGGCCCCACAGTCCCTGCAAATGCCAGAAATAAACAGGAAGGAGCAGGACTGGGATGTGTTTGTCCAGTGGTTATTTCTGGTGGCACAGGGGACATTGTCTCGCTGTCAGTGAGAAGGGCACTGGTGAACACATCACAGAAGTTCTGAACCCTTTTTCTTGGGTTTTCTTGGGCTGTATTTCCATGAAAGCACAGGAAAGACATGGCTGCCCAAAGGGAAGAACAATCAGAAATGGGAGCTTTCAGCACCTGCTTGAAGGTGTCCCTGCCTCATGTTCACCAAAGCCGGTGCGTGAAAGGTCACTGAGCACAGCAGGAGAGCCAGGAGCTGTGGGGAGGGCAGGGGCCAGCAGAGACAATGAAAGAGCAGGGGAAGAGCTGGTTCTCTGGCAGAGGAAAAGGGCTCCTCTCCCAGAAATGCCAGCTCTGAAGTGTCCTGAAAGGACACGCTGAGTGACAGCTGAGCCCTGAGCTAAATTACATGTAGGTATTAATGGTGAGGTTGATTATTTGACTCATGGTTTGCAAAAAAGGATTCCAGAAGGAATCTTGTTTCTTTCTTCCCAGATGTCTCAGGTTGGA
The DNA here is from genome assembly GCA_013400575.1 of Peucedramus taeniatus. Lineage (NCBI taxonomy): Eukaryota > Metazoa > Chordata > Aves > Passeriformes > Fringillidae > Peucedramus > Peucedramus taeniatus. The sequence goes on from WBNO01020648.1 coordinate 68,884, forward strand.
AATGCAAGATGTGGTTGGACTGTGTATTCTATTTGCCATCTGTCAGAGGTGGGGCAGTTCTCTCCTGTTCATTGGGCAGTTTTTTCTTTCTCTCTCCCACAGCCAATCCTCCCTCCAGGAGATCTCTTCTGTCCATGGCCACTGAGTGTCCCTGCAGGGCTGAGAAAATTCCATCATCCCATGGGGAGATGCTCTGCCCAGGGGAGGAGCCAAGCATTCCTACCTGGATCCAATCTGAGCCTGGGAACAGCACAGCAGCCTTTGCCCACTGCATTCCCAGAGGAGCAGCTTTCTCCTGCACTGCATTCCCAGAGCAAGAGCAGGCCCATCTCCAGCAGCCCTGGAGCTTCAGAGGAAAACTCCCCCCTTCTGCAGGGGAGTTGCATTGCATTTGTATTTTTAGTTTTCCTAGTAAAGAATTGTTATTCCTATTCCCATATCTTTGTCTGAGAGCCCCTTAATTTAAAAATTATAATAATTTGGAGGGAGGGAGTTTACATTTTCCATTTCAAGGGAGGTTCCTGCCTTCCTTAGCAGACACCTGTCTTTTCAAACCAAGACACCAGCCTGATTCCAGGAGCAATTTGGGGTCTGCATGCAGTCACAGAGCTGTGACCTCACTGAGCTCAGAGGGACCTGGTGGGGTGGTTCCCAGGAGGGATGTGCTGCCAGGAATGGACTCGGGCTCAGTGGAAAGCACAGGTGGAAGACAAGGTGAGACAGGGACAGCATTAGCAGAGCCCTGCTGGTGGCAGATGGACAGTTTGGCCTCCAGACCTGAGCCACAGTGGTTTGGAGTGCTGAGGAAGAAGGGAGAAATCCCTGCAACCACACTGAGATTCCCAGGTGAAGATCCCATGGGTCACACCATCCTGTCCATACAATGCCCACGGTTTCCATCAAAAAGTTCCTCTTGAAGCCACTCACAGTCACCCTGTCGAACACCTTAAAGAGCCCAAGAAATGAGCCTGGAGGTGGTAAACCCAATATTTACTCAAAGGCTTGTCCTTGCTTTGTTCCATCCCTAGATCCAGCCCAAGGCAGGGCAGGAGCCTGCAGGGATAACTCATAGACCTCTGGCTGCAAGTCTCTCATTGCTGCAATAAACCCCACACTGGCAATAAATCAGGTAGCAAGCAAATGTGATAGCAGGCAAATAGATCCTGCCAAGTCATTTTAAACTGCAGTTGCTGGGCTTTTTTTGTAACATTCTGATGTACATATTTGGCCCATTAGAAAAACAACTTCATTTTCAGCCACAGTTTCTGTAATGGAGCAATTCCCTGCTTCAGTGCAGATCTCTCCAGAGAGTCAGGGTGAAAAGCACAAGGTGCTTGGCTCAGGGTGGAGGTGTAAACCAGCTGGCAGTGCACAAAATCCATTTCTCAGGAGCCTGGCGAGACAGTTCAGCCCCCTCTGAAGGGCAGCAGTCACGAGGGCCAGTAAGTGGGGACAGCAAATGCAGCAGCATCATTAGTCCTGACTTCCTGGAGTGTGGATCCAGGTTTCTGGGAGAGTAGAGCCAGCCCAAGCAGGCAGGGATAGGGCAGAGGGATGCAGGATACACACGAGGGCAGCTCCAGGCAGTTCCCCTGCAGTGCTCACTGGGATTCTGTGCGGGAGCAATCTTCAGAAGGATTTTAGGCTGCATTCACCCCTCTCACAACCCCCCAGCACAGACAGCTCCGTGGATAAAGCTCCAAGCACACTCTGTGAGACCATGGTTACAGCACCAAGCCTTGGGGCTGTATGAGCAAACAAACTCTCCCCTGGAAGGAAATCTGCTGTCAGAGTCAGGGATGAGCCCTGGCCACCCTCACTCCTCTTCACAGCCCCTACAAGGATTGTCCTTCTCCAGCTCAGGGGGCAGACCCAGCCCTGGAGCTGTGGGGTGGCCCTTGTGGGGTGCTGCAGGGCCTGGCTGACCACCTGGAGTGGGTGAACCACAGAATCATGGAATGGTTTGGATTGGAGGGACCTTAAAGCTCATCCCATTCCAGCCCTGACATGGCAGGGACACCTTCCACTGTCCCAAGGAGCTCCAAGCCCTGTCCAGCCTGGCCTTGGACACTTCCAGGGATCCAGGGGCAGCCACAGCTGGGCACCCTGTGCCAGAGCCTCACCACCCTCACAGGAAAGAATTCCTTTCCAGTGTCCCATCTATCCCTGCCCTCCTTCACCCTAAGGCCATTCCCCTCATCCATTCACTCCATGGCCCTGTGGAAAGTCCAACATGTCACTCCAGCCTTGGGAGAGGCTCCAGCACCCCTGAGCCCAGGATCCTTCCAGCATAACCACCCACCTCACCAGAGCATCATGGACATGAAAATAGGAGTAACACCAAAAAATTCAGAGGCAAAACGGAACTTAAAGGCAAGAATGGAGAGCAAGAAATATCTCAGCAGTGATCCCAGGCACAGCCCCTGGGGCTGAGAGCCCCCTCAGTGAAATGCAGTCGCTCCCCTTCCAGCCTCTCCAGCGTGGCCTTGGGAGATGCTGCTTAACATTTTTCAAGCCTAGGACAAGGCAAAGAATAATTTGGTTGAAAAATGGCCTTTAGTAGAACATGAAAGATTTTATGAAAAACTATTGGCTTTTTAGAAGTGTTTCCCCCTTTTTGATTTTTTTTTGGTGACATCCTCTATTCGTCTTTTTTACTGCAGCCTGCAATGTAAACCAGCCTTTGCTTTCTCTTCTGGAATTATTCTATGTTAAGATACTTTTTCAATCAAAAAAACTATCAAAATAATTCATGTACAGAAAATCTGCTGTGAGGAAGAAGCAGCAGTTTGAATTTTCTGGAGGGAGAGGCATGGAATCCTGCTCATTCCCTCCTGGAGCAGAGGAACAGGTCAGGCTGCTCCCACCCTGCCCCTCCACCTCTGCACAGCCCTACCAAGACCCTCATTTTCCTGCTGCCCATTGCAAACTCCCCTTCTGATTTCCCCAGCCAAATACCCTGTTCTTGCTCTGCTTTATGAATTCCTGATGCAGAAGCAGGAGCCTCCCCTCACCCCAAACCTCCCTTTCCCCAGAGCTTTGGGGAAAGCAAAGCCAGTGTGGGGCAGAAAGCAGCAGCACAAAAGGGCTCTGTGTGCTCAATTCATCGAGTGCTATGAGCTGAGATTTCAGGAGCAATATCTGAACAGAGATTTGAAGAAGTGCTTATGTGATGGTTTTGTTAACAGCACTGAGAACATGCACAGGGCAGCTGATCGATCCCTTTATTGGGCAAAATTTGCTTCCTAGAATTCCGAGCTGAAGACGGGCTGTGACTGAAATGCCAAATCGCTGGGAGGTGCCTGTGTGGAGGAGCCAGCCCGACCCCTCTGCTGAGGCACAGGTGCACCCTGACCCTTCCCAAGGGTCAGGAGAGGAGCAGGGGGGGAAGAAAACCAAAAGGAGAGCAGCAGGGGAAGGTTTGTGGCAGATGTCTGTGGCATTCTCTGTATGGGGGAAGACCCACGCTGGGAAAGCTGCCCTGCTGTCCCAGTGACCCCGGGAGAGATGCTGCTGCTGGGGGCATCCCAAGAAGGATCTGCAGTGCTCTGTGGAGACAGGGAAAGCTGGGCCCACAGCCAGGCTTTTTCAGGTGCACGCAACCCTTTCCCACCCCAACCCCTCCTTATAAACTTAGATCAGATGAGAAAACTGAGGTGCAGCTTCTGGTCCAGCAGGTTTGGAACAGTGAGTGCTCAGCAGACAGGAGCTGCCCTTGGGTGGGATGAGATACCCTCCCCTCAGCCTGCTCAGAGGTGCTTAAATAAAAACTGGGAATTGTGGGGGCTGGTGTAATGACACAGACAAGGAGGGAAATGGGGTGTGTGGAAGGGATGGGTGAAGAATGAACGAGGCTCTTGGAGCTGAGTCAGCAGCAAGTGCTGGAGCGAAGAGGGGGAGAATCACAGTCAGCCCTCAGAATTATCCACAGAAACCACAAAACTCATCTCCCACTCCTGGAAGTGTTCCAGACCAGGCTGGAGGGGCTTGGAGCAACCTGGTCCAGCGGAAGCTGCCCCTGACTATGGTTGGAACTGGGTGACCTTTAAGGTAATTTCCAACCCAGCCATTCTGTAATTCTGTGACCTTCACAGACTTATGTTAAAAATCTCTCAAAATCTGTGTTTCCTGCAGACCCCACACAAATTCCTGTGTCTGTGATTTGGGAGTCTCTAGCCCCCTGCCCCACTCCTCCAGGAGCTCAGCACAGGGCTACCCAGCTGGGATCACCCCATGGCCCCTGCCCCAGCACACACATGGATGATTCCTCTGTTGGGTGTTTTAGGGCTGTTTTTTCCTGCAGCCAGGGCTGTAATTTCTGTGAATTTACACATATTTTTGTTAACTCCTTGATGAGTGAGCATCCTGGGATAATGTGGTTGGGTACCTGAAAAATTGGATAACTTGAAACAGCCTCTCACTAGGGCTGCTTCCCCAGCTGTCCTGTATGGGAAACCTCACCAGCACCTTAGAACTCATTCAGTGGGGTTTTTTTCCTTTATTAATACCCTTTATCCCCAGAATGATTTGCATTCAGCAGAAGCTGATGAGTAACAAACCCTGTCTCCTCCCAGGAACCATTGTGTCCTTTGGGAGCAGCATGGGAGGGGCAATTGATGGTGTAAAGGGGGAATTGGTGGTGTTGAGGGGGAATTGATGGTGTTAAGGGGGAATTGGTGGTATAAAGAGGGAATTAATGGTGAGAAGGGGGAATTGTTAGTGTTGAGGGGGAATTGATGGTGTTCAGGAGGAATTGTTGGTGTTGAGAGGGAATTGATGGTGTTAGGGCAGAATTGGTGGTATAAAGGGGGAATTAATGGTGTGAAGAGGGAATTGTTAGTGTTGAGGGGGAATTGGTGGTGTAAAGGGGGAATTGTTGGTGTTGAAGGGGAATTGATGGTGTGGAGTGCTCCCCCCAGTCCATCCCAGCATCTGGAGCAGAGGGAAATTCTCTGAAAAAAGTTATTTGATTGCCATATTTTCTCTGGAAAGGTGAATGTTCAGTATAACGCAAAAAGCTCCCCAATGGGCCAAAGCAATTCCACAGGATAAACCCAAAAGGGAAGTGTGTCTTTGTGTGTTTCTATGCAATAGTTGATTTGTTTGCTCTAGCTTTTCTCTGTTCCTCCACAGCAGAGTAAAACATCTAGATAACACTATAGAAGCAACATTATTTTTAAAGAAGAAAATTCAATTAAAAAATTTAATTTAAGAACATAAAACACCTCACCATGATATTATAGGCGTGCTCTGACTTTACATTTCTTGCACAGTACTTCTAATTTAATCCTTTCAAAGTTAGTTAAAACTGTGTTAATTTTTAACTGATCCATTTCAAGGTAAGAATTATTTCTGAGCTTGTAAACATCCCCCAGGCTAAGGGTGGAAAGCCAAGGAACACAAGGCCAAGAATGAAAACTGAACTCATGGATTTGCTCTTCTCTGCATTCTCAGTGTCTGTGCTCCCAACAGCCAAGAGTAAATTAGTGAAAGGTGGAAATAGAAACAAAACTCACTGTGACTTCTTTAAAAGTCTCTTTGCTTAATCTGTAGGAAATATCATCACCATAATTCTGTGCCCCAATAATGGGAACTTACTGAGGACTTACAGTCCTTAAAAATCTGGATGTGATATATTTCTCTATTTTCCTTACACTTAAATTTAATTAATTCCTGAGTTTCTGATGCTTATTTCATAGAATCACAGAATGGATTGGGTTAGAAAGGACCTTAAAGCCCATCCAGTTCCAACCCCAACCCTTCCACTGTCCCAGGCTGCTCCAAGCCCCAGTGTCCAGCCTGGCCTTGGACACTTCCAGGGATCCAGGGGCAGCCACAGCTGCTCTGAGCATCTGTGCCAGGGCCTGCCCACCCTCACAGGGAAGGATTTCTTCCAAACATCAGATTCTCTTTTAGTTTAAAAACCCTTTCCCCTTGTCCTATCAGTGTCTGCCTATCTAAGAAGTTCATGGAGTCATGGAATGGTTTGAGTTGGAAGGGTCCTTAAAGCCCATTTTATTCCAACCCCCAAAGTTGCTCCATTGCTCCACTGCCTGAGGTGCTTTAACTTGAGTTACAGATGAGTTTCCATCCTTCTCTTCCCTGTGGTGCTTGTGCAGAAACAAACCCAGCTCTTGGCCCAGCACTGTTGTGGCCCTGCCAGCTCCCTTTGCACAGATGCTCTGCACTCTCACTCTGCTGCCTCCTCTGCACTGCAGTTCTTCAAAATGTTTTCCAGCTAGGGCTTACATCTTTTTGGGAGGTAATATCTCAGAGGAAAATATGAATTTAGCACCTTTTTTGCTCCTGAAGGAGTCACACCAACTTTCCTTTATGATTTTGTGTTCCCACAGAGGGCAGGGCCCCAGCCCTCACCCTCCTCCTGCTGCAGAGGCATGTCAGCCCCAGTGTGTTACAAACAAGAATTTGTCATCAACCATCGTCCAGCTGTCACTGGGATGCTGTCACAGGGGAGGCTACACAGCTCTCATGGCACCTCAGCTGGCATTGATCTGCCTCCAGCACAGGCTCAGCAGCTTTGCTTTCTCCTGAACATCTGGATTTGAAGCACAGGTACCAATGTCTTGAACACAGAGCATCTGAAAGTGCAGCTATCAGCACACACACCCCTGCTGCAGTCTGATCCCACATTCCTGATGGAATTCTGGATAATCTGGAGTGGCCCCAGGCCCATCTGCAACAGCAGCAAATGCATGTTAGGCACTATTTCATTATAATTCCTCACAGGGCTCAGTGTTGTGTCTGGACCATGCCAGGCACTGAGCCACAGGAGAGGGACATTCCACAAACTATGTGGAGGGAAAAGTCAGCAGCTGCCAGGCACTGCAGCAGGAGATGTCACCAGAATGTTCCTGCTGTGCTGCAAACACAAATCTTTCCATCAGATCCACCTCCAGAGCTCACACTCCATCCTTCAGGGTCACCCTGTGCCACCCAGCACTGTAAAGCAGCAGTTACCAGGGTACGAAATATTTGCTGCTCTGGACAAAAGGACCCCAGAGCCCTGGGAAGGTCCAGGCTGTAAAGGGAGCAGTGCAGAGCTGCCAGCTGAGTTCTGTGGTGTGGAACACCATGAGAAAACACCTCAGAGTTAGCTTTCCTCCAGATGTGCTCCTTGGGGTGCTTGAGTTTTGATGATTTTTAATCAATCAGCAGATGCTGAGATTCCTTCAATGGAAGCAGACATAGGAATCATGGTAATGTGATGTGATTGCCTGCAATAATATTGCCTCCTTTTCTCCAGCTGAGCCCCCCAGCACAGAGCTGGGGCAGGCTCTGGAGCATAGATCTGCTGAGGAGTGGCTGAGAAAGCTGTGGATGTTTAGCACTTCAAAACCAACACTTAAACACTTCCTTAAAAAAAAAAGAAAATATTTTTCCTATTTTTTCTGAGAGAAAAAACAAGACACTTTCAGCCACATGGGAAATGTTCTCATTTGGGTCAGGCTGCTATTTTGAGTACAGGGCTGCCAGCCCTCTGCAATTATCCTGCCCAGACAATGGGATGGATGTTCCCATGCAGCCAGAAAGGGCAGGACACTCCAACAGCTCCCACTCATTAAAAGGAAGGAACAGCACTGGGATGTGGCACCAGTAACTCCAGCAGGACTGGCCTGCCTGGCCCTGCTCGCACTGGGCTGTTCAGGGAGTGGCTTCTGTCAAAGCAGAGGAGGGATAATCACCAATCCCATCTCCATCCCATAAATATTGGGGTTTGGAGCTGCAGGATGCAGCTGCACATGGAACACTGCAGGGCTCAGGGGTGTGTGCACAGCAAGCCCTGCTCCCATAGCCGTGGCCCTGTGGGGTGATGCCTTAGGATTTGAGCTTTTCTATTTTCCATATATGTGTAATCCTGCAATTCTTTGTGCATAACTCTAAACCCCACACACAGTGTGAGCTGCTGCTTTCCCAGTTTGGGCAGACACAACAATTCCTCTCCAGGCCTGGCAATCAAGGACACCTCACTGCCTCAGGCCCCAGGAGATGGAAACAAAAGTGAGTTGGGGGGGAGCAAATTTAGGGTAAATGACTTCATTACTTGAAGCTGTAATTGGAAGATTAACCCCCAATATGCAAATGGACCAAACTTATAAAAGTGAGAAAACCCATGACCTGTCATCCATTTTGAGTGCAGCCTCTGGGGGGGCTTTGTCTGCCTGAAATGTACATGAAGGCCCTTCAATAAATAAAACTGCTTTTTATTCTCCTAATTTTACCTGGCTTCTGTTTTTAGGTAGCCCCAAAAGGCATCATGGGTGCAGCACACCTTAAAGCAGATCCCAGCTCTCCTGAGTGAGGACATTTGAGATCCCTGAGTTTTCCTGCCTGGCCAATGGACAGGGTATTTCAGTTTTTCCCATCTTCCTTGTGCACACACAGCCCCAAAACACTGTCCCGTTTCCTGGGAAATCATAAGAGCCATATGGCCCTGTCCCACTGCAGTGACAGGGACACTGCCAGCAGGACAGATGGGCACAGGAGGAGCAGGGTTTGTGCCTTGGGAGACTCCCTGTGCCCAGAAACACGGAACTGATGGGGCTCACACTGAGCTGCCAAGCCTGCCTCAAGAGGGACACCTGGAAAATGTGTCCCAGCTCAGGGCAAAGGAAATTTCTGTTTATTTTCCATGTCTTCAAGGAACACTGCTGGGAATGGACTTCCCTGGTCCATTTTTCCCATCCCAGGATTCACAGTTATATACACCCATACAGACACATCACAGAGTCACAGAATATCCTGAGCTGGGAGGGAGCCAGAGGATCACTCAGCCCAGCCCCTGTCCCTGCACAGACACCCCAACAGCCCCACCCTGTCCATCCCTGGCAGCGCTGTCCCAGCGCTCCTGGAGCTCTGGCAGCCTCGGGGGATAGAATACACAGAAATAAATAAATCCCAAAATAATAATATCCAACCCCCCAAATAAATAAATGTTTTAAAATTAGAAAAACATAAAAATATAGAAATATAAAACTAGAAAAATAGAAACAAAGAAAGATAAAAAATATAGAAATACAAACTTACACATCTGTGCCCACCCCATATCAATATTTTTATTTCTCCTTGTGCTCAGAAATTACCATCAGCCTCTTCACAGCATATTTTTATTGCTTTAGGATCCCTCCAGCTCCCAAACACTGCAGGTGGAGTTGCCCCTGAAGTGTCCAGGCATGCTGCACATGGAGATGCATAGCAGGACTGATGTGTGCACTGTCCCCTTGTCTCGGTTTGAAAAGACAGGTGTCTGCTAAGCAAGGCAGGAACTTCCCTTGAAATAGAGAATGTAAACTCCCTACCTACGAATTATTATAATTTTGAAAGTAAGAGGGTCTCAGGCAAAGATGTGGGAATAGGAATAACAGTTCTTTATTAGGGAAGAAAATAAAATTAAAGAAAATATAAAAAAGCAGTAATACAAAACAGCACTGCCAGAGTGAGAAGAGGAGCTGACCCCCTGTGGGTCAGGGTGTTGCTCAGTCCCATTCCATGGTGGCTGCTCCTCCTGCAGTGCCAGGGGTGGCTCTGGTGGAGCAGGGATCCTGCAGAAGGGGGGAGTTTTCCTCTGAAGCTCCAGGGCTGCTGGAGATGGGCCTGCTCTTGCTCTGGGAATGCAGTGCAGGAGAAAGCTGCTCCTCTGGGAATGCAGTGGGCAAAGGCTGCTGTGCTGTTCCCAGGCTCAGATTGGATCCAGGTAGGAATGCTTGGCTCCTCCCCTGGGCAGAGCATCTCCCCATGGGATGATGGAATTTTCTCAGCCCTGCAGGGACACTCACTGGCCATGGACAGAAGAGATCTCCTGGAGGGAGGATTGGCTGTGGGAGAGAGAAAGCAAAAACTGCCCAATGAACAGGAAAGAACTGCCCCACCTCTGACAGATGGGGATAGAATACACAGCCCAGCCACATCTTGCATTTCCCACCTAAGACACCCCTTTAACCACACATGCAGGGCTTGCAGCCATAGCTGTGGTTCCTGCTTACTCTCCTGATTCATTCCAGCTGCTCATGGCCCTAAGCCCAAGCACAGAGCCCTCAATTTACCTTGGGCTGTTAAAAATTTTAAACCTCTGTAAATGACGAGCGGTTTATCAATGGAACTGCTTTTGTCAGCCTTGGCTGGGGAGGGCAGGGAAAGATTGGCAATTTTCCAATTGCCATTCATTTTATGTCGGTTTTCTTCCCATTTAAAGCAGGAGTTGGGTAGAAACAATATCCATTATTAATAGATAAATGTTTTATTAACGATATAAAGACCATGAAGATTTGTAACTTTAATAATAGTTTCTTGTTTTAAAATTCTGTGGCGTTATTATTTATTGAGCAGCTGGGGCTGTTTCCTTGCAGGACCACAGTTAGGCAGAACCACGGGAAAACAGATAACTTGGAGTTATCAGGGGAGAAATATTCCAGCTGACTTAAGTGATTCCTGGCAGGCCTTCTTTTCTTTCATAATTTTTAAAATAAATTTGTCACTTGCTGTTTACAATAAGGCCTATAAAATCTCAAAGGAAAATAATTTTTCCTGAACTTCAGTTCTGGTGCTGCCCATGCTGGAGCATCCTCAGAGCCCTGCTCTCATATTCTGCAAATTATTCAAGTTTCTGTGTTAAACCACTTTGCTTTTAGCCTTTGCTGTGCCAGAGCAGAGCGATAACTGCATTTCCTTCTCCCTGCAGGGGGATCTGTGCCTCTCAGATGGCTGAGGGAATTGAGAGGGGAAAAGGAACATCGTTTTTGAGCTTTATTTTGTCCTCCCTACTTGGATTTCACTTCATGGGCTTTTTTTTCCCTCCCATCTTCTTCTTCTCTTAGTAGATATTTCAAGGACTATATGGATTTCCAAGAGTTAGGTCTGGTTGTTCAGAAAATATGAAATATGAAACCAAGTAATTTGAACTATCTGATATTTTATTTTAGTCTTAACTTCAGAATAAAAAAATAACGCTTGTGTTTGAGATCTCTAAAACAGCAGAAGTGTTTTGCAAATAAATGAATTGAAGGAAGAAAAATATATAATAATAATAATAATAATAACAACAACAACAACAACAACAACAACAATAATAATAATAATAATGCTCAGCTGTAGTTGGCAAGAAACAATTTTGCTACAAAAATCTAAAACTTGCACTTTCTGGCTCCAGTGGAAATTGTGAGGCTTTTTCAAAAAGCAAAGTTTCTGTTTTCTAGAAAGCAACTTTTTGCCTTTATCCAAATTCTTTAAAGCCTGGACAAAATCAAAGTATCAACCTGCAGTAGTCAGGGTTCAGCTGGTGACCAAACATCATCAAAGGCCCAAAACTTAAAAGATTTAAACTCTTTAGCTCTGTTCATCCCAGAAAACTGAATAAGAAATCTCTAAATCCCACAATAAAGCTCTTAGCACAAAACACTTGGCAATTTCAGGCCATTCCTCTCTCCTTGTTCATTTTGGATGTCAAATATTCTGGCCGAGGTGAGCAGCTTTCAGAGAGAATATTCTGTCTGCTGGGATCTGTACATTCCATATACACATTTCTGAATCTGGAGAAGAGCTACATTCAAAACTCCAATCACTGAGAAATTATTGTTTAAAAAATAGCAAGTTTTGCTTGCCCCTTTCTTGTAGAAATCTGATCCACCTGAAGCTTTTCCATTAAGTCTTTTCCACAGAGTAAATACCAGTTACTGAAACCAAAACTGTTCAGAGGAGAAGGACACAGTCAATTAGCTTCTTCAGTCACACTAACCACAATATAAAGTGAAATTAGAAAAAGATTGCATTTCAATATTTTCAAAGCAAAAAACTCTGTTTTTCCTATATGAACATGAATTTTAAAAAGCCTCAATTACAAGAACTATTTAAAGCCAGCTATTAAACCATTTGTTAACCACTAACCACTCATTTAACTACCTATTTCACCATTTAACCATCTTTTAAAAACATTTCAACAGACCCAAGTGAAGAGGTCTTGTTCAGAAAAAAGATGGAGGAAGAAACAAATGGAGCGAGTAAAACTTGCTTAGGTGTCATGAAGGAGAAGGAGTGAGAGCCAGGGGTGAAAACAGGATGATGCCAGGTTGGTGCTGGCTGTGTGATTTATCCCTTCCTCCTTGCACCCCACAGCTGCTGTGAGGGGGAGGGATGCTCCTGGTTCCACGTGTCCTCAGGGAGAGCTGTCCCTCCTCAGCAGCCCCAGTGCAAAGCCCTTGCTGGGGCTTGGGGATGAAGAGCTGCTGTCCCCAGAGTCCTGACCTGGGGTCTGAAGAAGGAAACTCTACCAAAACAAACCAGAAAATCCACATTAATATCTCACCCTTGCTGAGGAATCCAACAACAGAGGGCCCGTGGGTGGCAGGAGAATTCTCCATGACTTTTGGGCTGTCTGGGATCCTGGGCTGACAGACATTGTCTCCTTCAGGGGCACCTCTCTTAGGTCCTTTGTCCCTTGCTGTGCCTGCTTTCAAAGCCAGATGCCATGGGAGACGTGGTCCCACAGGACACAGGAGAACTACAGGGTAACCCCTCAGGTTTCCAGCTGCTGACATGGTTAAGAGTCTTCCAGGTCTTTCTGCAAGTTTACGGCACTCATAGTGTTGGAAATGATATAACATCCCTAATTAACTCCTAATTTGTTGGTTTAAATAATTGTAAGAATTGCCCACTTTTAGTCAGCACTATTTAAATTTTTTCACAGACTCTTATTGATACTTTGATCATTAAATCATCAAAACCTTAAACGTGTTAAAACTAACCCTGACAAGCTTCAATAAACAAAGCCAAAGGGATTTGAAGATCAGGCGTTTGGAATCTTAAATTTATGGCCCATCAAAGAAGTTGGAGTAACCAAAAGATACAGAGGAGATTCAAGCTTGAAAAGTTGGAGCCTCCCCATGTGAGAAAAAGATAACAAAAGGACCACAGAATGTGGACCAGATTAGCATAAAGAGTGAGAATCCCAGATCAACAGAGAATAGAATGCTAATTAATGAAGAGGATTATGTAATTTAGAACTAATGAAGTTGTTTGTTTGCTAAAGATGTATAAATAAGTGAAATGTTTTGTATTGGTGTGGAGGCCGGAACTTTGGCAGCCACACACCCAAACCTTGGTAAAGAATAATGGAATTCCTGACTCTGTAACACTAAAAAGAGAGTTAGAGTCTTATTTATCCTCATGATTTTGGTGACAGCACCACCAGTCAGAAATTTCCTCTCGTGGAATTCTATTGGTAGATTCTTTGCATCCTGGAGTTACAAGAACTTACATCCGCTCATCCTGGTGCCCCCTTTTATTCCCTTTTCTGCTAATATCAGCAAAGTGGAATTCCAGCTGGTAACACCCATGGAGGATGAAGCAGGAAATCAGTATTTCAAGCTGAAACTTTGGGAAAAACATGGTCCATCCTTAAAGGCGCCCTCTTGGTGGTCATCAGATTAATTTCCATTTCAGCCCAGAGCAGAACTGCTTAGAGGCAAATCTTCCTATTTCTGGGTCTATAGGCCACCATGGAGAAGGAAGGAGTAGTGGTTCTTCTGGGAGTGAGACACCCAGGATGAGGCAGTGACACTTAATCCCCAACAGCCCATCAGCAGGGCTGCAGTGACTGGCACAGCCCCGCGGGGCAGAGGACATAAAGGGCATGAACAGGGTTTGTCGTGCTGAGCAAGTGCTGTAAAGGGTTTTACTGCCTCTTGTGGGGGCAGTGCCTCGCACCTGACAGTGATGGAGTCCTAGGCTGAAGTTATTTATCCACAGGGATAAATCAGGACTTGTTTTACTGAAGAGCTGGGGCTGATCTCAGAGCATAAAGGCACTGAGTGCTCCCAGGGCTCCTCTCATGTCAGCCCTAAACCCCCCCAGCACAAGGTGGGCAGCACAGTGGGGGAAGTGCTGCTGCTTGCAGGGCTCAGGGGCTGCACGTCTGGAAGAGACAAAGGCTGGAGGAGTGCAGCTCACATCACACAGCAGCTTGCACCTCACTTGCTCTTCACTCACTGCTAGTGCCAATACCCAGGAGCCCTGCCCTGGCCAAGAGGAACAGCTATCCTCTGCACACAGAGCTCAGGAATCACAACATTAGTGCTTTGGGGTGTATTAAAGACCATCGGGTTCCAGCCCCCCTCCATGGGCAAGGAAGAGGAGTCTGCCTGGTCCCTGGTCAGTCTAAGCAAGCCAGGCTGGTCCCGTCAAGTCTGGTCAGTCCCAAGGAGCCAAAATGGTCCCACCAAGCCTTGCACAGTCCAGCTGGGACAGGTTGGTCTCACACCAATCCCTCTGCTCTTTAGACAAGGCTGGTTTAAGAACAAGATGGGAAATCAGGGAAGAGTGGTCTGAGATTGCTTTTAGCCCAGTTACTCATTCCACACCTTCAGTGCAGGCCAGAGCAGGATCAGGCCCAGAGGAGCTCTGCCCTCCTCCTCCCATCCTCCCCCATTTTGGAGCTGACCCCAAACTTTCTGAAAGGCAAGTGGAAAAAGCTGAAGTGCTGAGTTGCAGCTTGAAAAACGACAGAGAGTGATTATTGCTGTCCAGGAGACAAGGATTAATACATCAGCCCAACGTGGAACTTAAATTTTGGCCAAAGAATTTTTATACAGGCAAAAATTTACATCATTTTCCTCAGCTGTTTGATTCACGGGAAAACAGTGCTGAAGAGTCAAGGGNGAGCACACTTTATCAATTCTTGTATTAATGTACTGCAAGGTGCCAGTGGCAGGAAGAAGCTGATTGTCAGGGCATGTTAACAAAAAGCATCAAGCTGAGGTAGGGGATCTGTTGCTTATTTTGTGCCTCTGCTCAGAGTGTCAGGAGAGGGGAGGGAGCCAGGCCAGCACTTTGCCTAACAGGAGCAGGGGAGGAAAGGTCTCTTAAAGGCTGGCTGCTGTGTTCTCCTCAGGCAGAGTGAGGGTGATGGATGGGGAGGTTGCTCAGCATCAGGCAGGGTGCAAAAGGGCCTCAGTAACATCTATTAAAGCCATCCATTTTCCCAGGCTCATCTGAAACTCACTCTTTGTCACCACACTTGTTACCTTTCCCTGATGGTAAATGCTGGGGAACTTCAAGGTATTTGAACAGTCAGAGACGACAAATCCCTGCGAAGAAGAAAGTGTAAAACAGCAGGAGAAACATGTTGGCTTCATCCTGAGCGAGCATTAAATACACTTCCCATTTGTCTGAGGAGACATTTAATGGGAAAACGGGCTCTTTAATTGAACAGCCCGAGAGCCTCACGCAGCTGCAGATAACAAACGCTCAGCAGAAAGCCATTTTTCCAGGCAGGGTTCCCAGCCTGGGTGAGGCAGGAGGAGCATTTTTCCCAGAGAAATGGCAGCACACGCTGAAGCTGCTGAGGACAGTCCAAGGCGAGGTGCTCCCAGCACGGCGCTAGTGAAGGGAGCAGGGAGAGGCCGGGTCAGGCCTGCAGCCCGGGGCTGGCCTGAGGCAGAGCAAGCACGGGGCTATTTCTGCTGTGTTCCACTGCCCGCTCCAGCCCGGGGCTGCTGGGTGCCACCCGCTGGGGCACCACGGGCTCTGGGGGGCTCCTCTTTGCAGGGCTCGCTGGCAGGGTCACACGCCAGGGCACGGCTGTGTCACTGCCCCTGTGTCACTGCCATTGCTCTGGTGGCACTGCTATGTCACTGGCACTGCTCAGGTGGTACTGCTGTGGAACTGTCCCTGTGTCACTGCCCCTGCTCTGGGGGCACTGTTGTGTCACTGGCACTGCTCTGGCAGCACTGCTGTGTCATTGTCACTGCTATGTCACTGCCCGTGCTCTGATGGCACTGCTGTGTCACTGCCCCTGTGTCACTGTCCCTCCTCTGCTGTATCACTGCCCCTGCTCTGGTGGCACTGGTCTGTCACTGCCGCCGTGCTGGTGGCACTGCTGCACCTTCTGCCAGGCCCAGCACGCCAGGCGAGGCCTCTCACTCATTTCATGATCCCTCTCACACAGAGCTCTCGATTGCAGGATTCACCTCTGTGGCCTCTCTATGCTGCCCACTGGGCTGGGCCCTGTGGGAACAGTACTGGGAATCCCAGAATCCCAGAGTGGTTTGGATTGGAAGGACCTTAAAGCTCATTTCATTCCACCCCCTGCCATGGGCAGGGACATCTTCCACTGTCCCAGGGTGCTCCAAGCCCTGTCCAACCTGGCCTTGGACACTGCCAGGGATCCAGGGGCAGCCACAGCTTCTCTGGGCACCCTGTGCCAGGGCCTCCCCACCCTCACAGCACAGGAATTCCTCCCAATATCCCACTTAACCCTGCTCTCTTTCACTTTGAAGCCATTCCTTCTTGTCCTGTCTCTCCAGGCCCTTGTAAATAATTCCTCTCCATCTTTCTTGTCAGCTTCCCTCAGGGATTTCCCACCAACCTCCAAGGTACGAGGCACCAACAACAGGTGCCAGGCAGAGTAGCCCAAAAATTACTCAAAACTGCCTAATGAGCCTTATAAAATGAACTTTCCCTGACACAGGATGCCTGTGCACATGTCCATCTGCAGTACATCCACCTTCCCATCTTCCCTCCCCGTGCATGATCCTTCAAACTCCCCCTGCTGCAGCACAGTCCCTTCCCAGTCTAAAGCGTGTCTGGGATCCTGGGATTGACTCGAACATAATTTTTCTTTATTTACTTGAAGGGTTGTTCAGCCACAGAATTGAGCAATCCCTGGCCTCTGCAGGGTGTGCAGCAGAGGGTGGTGGGGCACAGCCAGGGCAGGCTTCCACTGTCATCCTGCTAATTAATAACATGCTAATTAAATAAGAAAGCCGTTAGCGGAGTACCAAGGGAAGGGCAGAGATAAGAATGTGGTAAGAGAGGGGCTGAAGGAGTCTCCTCTACTGTCAAGTCCTCTTCCCTGTGATTCCCATCACACCAGCTTGTTAAAGCCTGCCTTGAGAGCAGTGGCTTTTCCCAAGCTCCCCAGGGGAGGCTGTTAAAGAACTTCCCTTATCATGTATCAAGGAATCTCCTCACTTGCAATTAAAACCTACACTTAATCAGTTTGTTCTTGATCTGTGGTTTAAATCACCTCTCCTCCACGAGGTTTATCTCCCTGCTGAACATCAGCCTCTCCTCTTCTCCACAAGCATTTATGGCTGAACAGGCTGCACAAGCATCCCTTCTTTTACCTCATATCTTGTTTCTCCTCTCCTGTAAACCCAACTCCCCTCAGTGTGTGCAGAATCCAGCAGTGACAGGCAGTTTTCCAGGTGGTGAGGACAGGAGGCACTGCTGGGGACAGCCAGGGGTTGGTGGGGTGTGGGAAATAGATTTGTAGAGAATTTTTAGATAAGATTTTAAGGTTTTAAGATAAACCAAGAAACACTTATAATATCTTGTAATTAGGAAATAGTTAGCTTTTAATTGTAATAGCATAAATTATAACATCTGTATTATCTCACCCTTCACATGAAACTAAAAATAGCATAATAGTTTTTAAAACACCTCTCAGTTACCCCATCTCTAAGTCAGAAAAGAACTTAATCCAACAGTGGGGCTCGTCCTGCCCAGGATGCTGGAAGGAGCTGGGACCAGCAAGGTTCAAACAGCCTCTCCAGGTCCTTTGTCCTAAAGGTGAGGTTTTTTGGAGCTCCCTGCAGCTGCCTGTGCACAGGAGGCAGGAGGCAGCACCACACCTGAGTGCCAAAATGACATTGTGGTCACTCTGACAGGATTTAGGAACCTTCTCCACATCAAGCCCTGCCTCAGCTCCTCTGTGCCGTGCAGGCCAGCCTTGCAGGGGCAGTATCTCCTAATGGTGGTGACACAGGCCTTCTGTCCATCTCTTCTATTTTTTTCTTCCTTTTTCCCACCTTTTCCTCTCCCTTTGGTTTACTTGGAACCCAGGCACATCCTCAGCTGCCCCCGTCCAGCAGCAGGAAGGCAGCTGAAGGGTTTTCTCTCACCTCAGGGGTCTGCATCACTGATTCCCAGAGCAGCAGCACAAACAGGAACCCTCATCAATACCAAGACACTCTCACTGTGTGTGAATTAAGTGCATTTAATTACAAAAAGAGCAGAGAAATGCAGCAGGGCTGAGGCCTGAAAGGCCACACACAGGGAGCTCCCTTCCTGGCTTGCCTGGCTGTTATAGATACATATTATAATATTGGCTTTTTGCAAATATTAAAATGGGTTTTATATGTGTGGTGTTAAAGTAACTTTGTTATAAAGATATAGTTTTTATTTCTGTTGTTACTTAAGCTTAGACATAGTAGTGAAATAGCTGATATAAGTGTGCTTGTGTTAAAATGCCTGCTTGGATGGGATAACATCCCATGAACACAGGATGGGGACACCTGTACAGATCTGCCAACTATCGCACTCACTGTCTGAAGACAGTGTGGACCAAGGCTTAAAAACTGAAGGAGATAAAAAAGACTAAAACCACAGCCACGAAATGAGCATGCTCTGAAAAGGCAGACCCGAGGAGGAGCCATGCGAAACAATTCTTGGAACATGTAAACTAGCTTGGGGAAAAGTTTAAATATGCATAATTGTTTATAAATATATAACAGGCTTAAATTGTATATAAAGGGTGTTTCCAAAACAGCAGGTGTACTCTTGGCCGAATGCCTTTGCTTTATTCTCTTTGTCTCCTATTGTCCTTCATTAAACTTTTTAAATTTTCACAGGAGAGTGAACGTGTTTTTCACAATGGCCCTGTTCACTGTGTTATCCTAACAGCTGCTGTATCTACAGAGGTTCCATGGCTGTCCCAGTTTGAACCAGTGTTGCCCCAGTGCCAGGCTGCCAGCAGGACCAGCAGACCTCATGGGAAAACCCTGGGTTGGCAGACTGGGGGCATAGGTGTGCTCAGAGGAGCCCTGATTCCTCATAGACTTTTGATCAAACACCTTCAGGGTTCTGATATTCCTTTCTTATCCCAGAGCTGAATTGGAAAATCAATTCCAGCCACAGACAATGAATGACCAAGGACCAGGCCTCCCAGTCTTCCATGCATCCAAGGAGAAGGCTCAAGCTGCTGGCCTGGAATGAGGGGAATCCTTTGGTACAGAAGTAGAAAAAGAAGTCATTGCCATGGGAAAAGAGGAGCTGGTGCTTTAATCCCTTCTGTGATCCCACTCTGGTTGGCCCAGAGCAGCTCAGATTTTCCAGTGGGGTGTGAAGAGTTTTCTGGGAGTCCATGAAACTCCAGGCAGGGCCAGCCTGGGGAAGGGCTGTGTCTGTCAGGGACATGGCCACAGCCCAGCTGACCACATCTGTGTAAGGACAGTCAGATGTGCTCACAAAATGTGCTCTGTCATGTCCTGCCTCAAGGACTGCAGGCTCTTAATTCCCATCAAAGGCAGAAAAATGACAGACCACTTGGCATAGGGATTCAATAAGTCTCTTCTGCTTCTTTAACATAAGGCTGGGCACATTGTTCCCACTAACAGAGGAAGAACAATTAGCCTCAGAGAGCATTACCAGTGCACTGTAATAGGGATTTGTAGGGCAAATCGCCTTAGGAGACTCCAGTGAAGTGAGACTGGGTTTTCCAATTTGCAATGCTAATCCTGGCAGTGCCAGGTCTCCAGTGATGCTGCATGGCAAGGAGGGCTGTGGGTGCCATGTAAACCAGAGCGGGGAGAGTTATTAAACATGGTATCAGCCACACAGCAAATGAGTCATTCACAAATGTGAGGTAAAGGCTGAGGAAATGAAGAAAAGGGTTTCTTAAGAGGGTGAGCTGCTCCTCTGGGCACACAGCCCTGACCTCTTTGACTTATCTTGTTTCTGCTCAGTCAGAGGAGCTGTGAGTGTGATAATAAGCTGACAGGATTTGCCTGTTATAAGATGTGATATTAATAAGAAGGAATATTAAATGTGTGTCGTGTTGCTTTTGCTGTTGAGGGAATAAAATCCTTCCCTAAGAACCCTCCTGTGCCTGTTTGGAAGGATGGACCTCGTTAAGGAACAGGTATTTAAATATCTCATCTTTACTCACCAGGTCATCCTCCACCACTGCCAAACCATGGAGCCAACAACTCCAAAATTTACTGGTTTCAGTGTTTAGAGATTTATGGGCAATCTGCCAGAGCTGTATCCACACCACACAATTCCCAACAGCAGTGGGGATGGAGCCAGAGGGCAGGGAAGAGGTTCCTTGGGGAAGCTCCATAGTGCTGCTCGTGGTAAGCAGAATTTGGAAATTTCTGAGCTAGCTGGGAATTCTCCAACAGAGCAGGTCTTCAGCAGAAAAAAACCCAATACTTCGGCACTGAAGGAACATACAGGTGATGATCAAATTCTCATGGAACACTGCCAGATTCTCTGTTTTGGAGACCTGGAGGGGAGCACACACTGCCCTTTAAAAACCTTCATTTTCCAGTGACAAAGAAGTTCAGATCTCATTGGCAGATCATGCTCATCCCTGGAAGTCTGTGGGACCTGGGATACCTGGTCCAGAAACCAATTTCTGGACCCAGACCTCTACTTTGTCCAGCACTGGGCACTTTTAGGAGAATTTAGTCCTACGGCTGTGTTGGAATCCTGATTACAGAGAATTTCAGACTTTCTGTGCTGACAGGCACTGACCCCCAAGAGAGCACTGCATTTGATCTGAGGCCATGGAGAAGCTTCCAAAATTGAATGATAGAACTGGGATTGTGGGTGTGGAGTTTGAATAGAAGTGTGTGATATCACATAGTGGAAAATGTAGAGTTTAAGGTTTTAGAATACACTAATATATATAGAGCAAGATGGAGGTTTTAGGGCAGAGGCTGGTCCTTCTTCTTCACCTTCTTCTCCATGGGTTTGGGTGGTTTTGTGTAATTGGATAAAAAAGTCCACATTGTGGGGCATGGGTGGTTGGTTATTGGGTTAAAAGTAAAAATAATTTCAGTCATTTCTTAATTGGACAGTTTGTTCTTAAGAGGCCTTGTAGAGAGAGAGAGAGAGGGCTCCATTTTTCGTTTGAGTGAAGTGCTGTAAAGCTCACAGTTTGTGAGACTGTAAGAGAGATAAGAACTAATAAACATCTGAATCCCAACAAGAAATACTGTCCTACGCATTTAATCCCGACCTTGGCAAAAAAAAGGCAAAGAATCAACAGGGCTGGATTTAACACATCCTTTAGGTTCACCAGGATGTCAGAGACCCTGGATGTCAGAAACCCTGGCTTCCCCACCCAGATCACCTCCTCCACTCCCCTCACAAGAGCCTGGCTCCAGGAAAGTTGGGGAGCCTTGAGAAAAGGTTTTAAAACATAAAAAATTGAAATGGTTGGTTTAATATTTATAAAGCCACCTTACAAGAGGTTTGTCCCTCCTTAGGAGGAAGCAGTTTTCTTTCCATTTTATAGTACAGTAATATTTTAAGTTATTTCCAGAAAGGAAATTCCCATCTCTGGTCAGCCATAGTGGCTGTAAAGATGTCAATTGTGAAATGTGTAATTTTGATCTTTGGGGATGTGGGGTACCGACACTGATGAAATAGGGAAAACTTTCCAAATGAAAATGATTTTTAAAATGTAAAGATGTCAGTCTTGATGGGCTTTCCCTGGCAATTTTAACCAGCAATAGTTTCCAGAAATCAATTCAAACCCCTTTGAAATCAATTGGCATTCACTTTAATGTAATTTTGATCCTTCCTTAAAGAGCAAATTAAGTTTTACAATTACAAGGAAAAACTGTCCTCTTCCACCCCACTGTTTGCTTCCCTCTTGTCCTTCCCTGCACAGAACTGGAGCCATCCAGGCAGTGTTAATTATTTGGTTTATGTATTTGTTAATTATTTGGTTTATGTATTCCCCCATCCCTCCCCTGCGTTAGCAGGGAATTGTATTTAAATGACATTTGCTGCAGCACTGCTATCACAACTGTGCTGGGAAGCAATTTGGCTTCCAGAGGTGTCCTGAGAAGCAATTTCTGGCTCCACACCAGTGGCTGTGCCTTGGCTCTGATTGTTCTTTACCCCACTGATGTCTGCAGCTGAAATAGGAACAAGCCTGTGCCCACAAATGTCCCCAGCTGCTCACTGGAGATTCATGAACCAGGAAATGCTCCCAGTTTGCCAAGGAGATGAATTGGAATGGGAACACAGGAGTTCACCCCATAAACTGGGTAATAACTGAGCTGGTAATTGTGCTCCCTGCAGTAAATGGCCCCAGTATGCTGCCACATGGAAACAGCTCCAGCCTCTCAGAGTGGGGTGAGCTCCAGGCACTGGGGACACAGGAGGGTTGGTTGGGTGGCAGCTCCAATGGCCACTTGTGCTGGTCCTTTCAAAGCCCTGTCATTTGTGGGGGCTCTTTAATCAGAGCAGCAGCTCAACCTCCTCTGGGCCAACCCCACTTCCCATCTGCCTAGGATCCCCAGTTGAGATAAAAACATGGATAATGGTGCTCACAGTTTCAGTTCCCATCCATTTTTTGAAGTCTTCTCCTTGTGTGGGATGTCAAATCAGAAAATTGGGCTCTCTGAGTGTCCTTCTCCACAAAGGAACAGTGCGGGCAGTGTCTGAGCACAGCTGATAACCTTGTGATCCTTCCTCTCCTTTTAGAACAGAAAATATTTGTAGATCCCAAACCACTGCATAGGAAGACAGAATAGAGCTAAGAGCTGTAATTTTCAAGGATGTGCTCTAAAGCTGTGCAATGCAGCCACCCATCAGAATCTCCCTGGAAAGGAAGGAGGCACCAAAACTCATGGCTTTTTCCTTTCTGTTTTCCTCCAGATTGCAGTGGAGCATCACACAGCTGAGAACAGTGGGTGGCACTGGCCTGGCCTCACATTTCAGGCTTGGCAGTGTGTCCTAGATGAGCTCCATGCAGAAATGTGGCCAGACACCACTTGGAATCAGGAAAAAAACAGTACATGAAATTGCCTTTGAAAATGGTCTTCAGTGCTGCAGAATTTCAGCTCCCCCTGATTCATGAAGCAGCCCTGGCTCACTGCTGTCTCCCCATTAAAACCTGGCTGGGTTCAGGCAGCTGTGGGGCAGGAGAAACAGAAAGCAAAGCACAGAAGAGGGAAATAAATCCAGGCCGATGCACCTTAGCCCTGCTCTCAGCTTTGCTTGCTCTCATCCATCATACGTTGCACCAGGCAGACTGGACTGTAGAGCACTGAGCCAAAGCCATGTTTCACTGGGAATTCCTGCTCCTAAAATCTGGGAGGTGAGAGACAAATACTGGTCACTGGAAAGCCAAGGCAGAGACACAGAAGAAGGGAGTGGGGGAGAGCATGGCTTGAGGTGTGAGGGAAAAATGGGTGAAGAAAAAGTTTTCCCAAATAAGTGGTGGAGTTTTGAACCAGTAATTTTCTCCTTCTCACTGGTAAATCTGCATGTTAACAAAGCTTCATTTCCTGGCTACTGATGTGGTTTCTCACACTGGAAGTTGGGTTGAAGGCACCAAGAAAGAAAATCAGGAATGAAGGTGGTGCTGGAGGGAGCGCTTAGACTGCAGGCAGGTTGTACACATCACATTGTCCCTGATCACTCCTGAGCAGCTCCTCCTACCTTGGCAGCCACTCAAAGGTGGGCAAGATCCCACAAGGGCCTTCCTAAAATCACCAGGGAGATGGGTTTTCCAGATCAGCTGGATAAGGACAGGATAGGTGTGCACAGCTTTCCATGGTTTCCCCATCTACTTTCCATGGATGCACCACAAACATCAACCTCTGCCCTGTCCTCAGGACACCTCAATGACCCAAAGGGCCAAAACAGGTTCTAAGTAACCCTGCTGGGGTCTGGACGTGCCAGGTGCCTGAGCGGGGCTGCGAGCCACACCAGCAGAGCTCTCTGCTCAAGCTGCCTTTCCAAAGCACTGGCAGTTCTGTCCAATGAGCTTTATTTGAGTAATGTTTCATTTAATCTGCAAGGAAATGTATACTTTTGATGTGGGGTACTGACACTGAATGAATGGGGGAAACTTTCCAAATGAAAATTATTTTAAAAATGCAAAATCTTCAATCTTTGGACACACAAGAATGACATTGTCATCCTGGGAGATTTCCTTTGTCCCACTTTATTTTCCTGCTAATACTTCTCTTATCGAGCCAGGACTTAGATCACGGAATATTTCAGTATTGCCAAATTTGAATTCTTTTTCAGGAAAGGGTTTTTAATCAAGGAGGGGCTCTTCAGGTGGGACATCCTGGTCTCCTGCAATGTTTCCTGGCAAAGCAGCTCCCTTGCTCCTGCTGAACACACTTCTGACTGCAACATATGCTGAAAACCTCCCCCCTCAAGCCCCTTGGATGTCACCACCTCCAGACAGCGCGAGGTGATGTTGGAGGTGAAATCCTGGTTCCCTGCACTCAGTGAGAAGCAAGCTGGGTAATACATCCACGCTTTCACTAGTTCTCCGACCGCAAAGGCACGCAAGAATCACAGCTTTCCTTTTAAAAATAAATAGTTAAATAAAAATATGTTTCTGGCCAGATGAGAGGCTCTAAAGAACATTTTTCAATGAAACAAGCGTTCTGTCATCTAACACCAAGGCCATGTATTTTTTACAGGGCCTCTCAGGAATTTTTCCAAGGTTGGCTCAGTATTCTCTTTGCACAAGAGAACAGGAGCAGCCCCCTGCAGCTCATCCCAAGGAAATGAGGGCAGTGGTAAGAAATGAGGGAAACAGCTGAAAAGCCAGGGGGAAATGTAGTGACAGGCTGGTGACTTTGAAACTGGGCTTTCCCTTGTGGAAAACCCTTCTTATGGTGCACCCTGCACATTACTAGTGAATTAATCCTTCAGGAATGACTTGATTATTTGCCATCAGACTTTAGACTGGTGGCTCCAAAGGGCTCTGCACATCAGCTGCACAGTGACCTTCACAATCAGCTTCAAATCTTGGCATTTCAAACCTCTACCACCAAAAAAACCCCAGCCCTGAACACACAAATTCATAAAATGGTTTGGGTTGGAAGGGACATTAAAGCTCATCCCATTCCACCCTTGCCAAGGGCAGGGACACCTTCCACTATCCCAGGTTTCTCCACTCCCATCCAGCTTGGCTTGGGACAGTGCTCAGAGCTGGTACAGCCTCACCTCGAGTCCTGGGAGCAGTTTTGGGTGCCACAATATAAAAAAAAGATCGAAAGCCATTAGAGAGTGTCCAAAGGGGGGATATGAGGATGGGGAAGGGTCTGGAAGGGAAGCCCAGGAGAAACAACTGAGGAGACTGAGGGGAGAGTTCACTGCAGTTAAAACTTGTGAAGGGAAGAGGAAGACACTGATCTCTCTGTGACAGTGACAGGACCCAGGGAACGGCTGGAGCTGTGTCAGAGGAGGGTCAGGCTGGATCTCAGGGCAAGGTTCTTCCCCAGAGGGTGCTGGCACTGCCCAGGCTCCCCAGGGAATGGTCCCGGCCCCGAGGCTGCCAGAGCTCCAGGAGCGTTGGGACAGCGCTGCCAGGGATGGACAGGGTGGGGCTGTTGGGGTGTCTGTGCAGGGACAGGGGCTGGGCTGGGGGATCCTGTGGCTCCCTCCCCGCTTAGGATATTCCATGATTGGACTTTCCAGGGATGGGGCATCCACAGCTTCCCTGGACACCTACACTGATCTCCCTGCTATACTCCAGGCCCATCACACCACTCTGAGAGCACTAATCAGTCAGAACCCCACTTTAATTTGCGTATTAGAAGGTTACACAGAAAAATTCCTGTCCTGGGCTGAACCCTTGGCAAATGTTTCATTATACTCCAAGTCCTGCCCCTTGTGTAATCCTCATGGTCACAGGAATTTGGTACAGCTTCCTTTCCCGTTTTTAGCCCAAAGGAAGAACTCTCCCAAAGGAGAGCCTGTTCCCTTTCCAAGCAGAACGCTGCCTTTATACAGCAGGTACATTTTCACTATTATCTATCATTTGCAGCAAACATCATTTTTATAAAAGCTCAGCAACAATATAAATGTGCAGGGGGCACATATATAGATGCACCATTATTGAAATTGTTCCTCCTTGCAGTTCTCGTGCCTGCCCAGTTCCATTTCCAAACTTGCTATTTGCTTTCTTTTCTTTGGCATATTTTCCAACCATGCCAGCTTGAACCCAGAACCTCAAAAATAGCCAAAAAATGATCAATAATTTTGGACAAGAAAGGGAAAGAAAAAGAAACCACAGAGAAAGTTCCAAGTTTGAACTTTGGTGAAAATGCAGGGTCTTTCTTGTTTTATGAAAATAATTTTTGACATGGCTAATTTAAAGGAATTTGATATTCAGGCTTCAAAGGCTTTTCATGGAATCACAGAATAGTGGGTGTTTGTTGGAAGATGCTTTGCTCCATGCAGAGTAATATTCCAGGTAAACTCTATCATCTGCTGCTGGCATTGTGCCCACCACGGGACACCTGAGGTGACTTTGAACCACATTCCCCAGCTGCTGCTTCATCCCATTTCAGTGGCTGCTGGGCCTTTGTTGAAAATCCATGGAGGTAAAAGCACAAGTGTTCCAGCAGAGATAAGGGTGCTGAGTACAGGCTGCTTTATTCCCCCTGAAATGAACACCTGGATCCTTCTCCCACATTTTCTCTGCCCGGAGTTCCCTTTTTTCCAGCTGGATCTGAGAGCAAGCAAGATCTGGGCATTCCAGCAGATCCAGGTGTGTGTTCCACCACCCATGTCTGCCCCATCCATGACCATCAGCACCTCATGGAATCATGGAATCACAGCAGCAGCCACCTTCAGGCTCTAAATCGCATCCGTAAGAATAAATTCATAATAAGAATAAATCCATAATAAGAACAAATGCAATTTTCTCTGGGAAATGGCAGCAGAGCTGGGCATTGCCAGGGGAAAACATCCCAGTCACACCTGCACACACAGGTTCAGGTGTCCTTAGAGTGATCTATGTGCCAGCCTGAGACTGTTGGAGGGAGTTACCTGGCTTCTGCAAGGGAACATCAACACTCACTCTGACCACCATTACTGAAATCCAACACAAAGAAAACCCTTCCCTAAAAAAAAAAAAAAAAAATAGAAGAAATAAAGAAATAAAAGGTGTACACCAAGTGCTTCCAGTTACACAGAAAAAAAAGAAAAATTATGACTATAAAAGCACAAACAGAAAAAAAAAAAAAAAAAAAANACAAAAAAACCCAACAAAACCAACAACAAAACAAAACCAGCTAAAAAGCAGCAAAATGCACCATGGCCTGAAGTTGCCACATGGCCATAGCCATCATTCCAGGCCCCTGGGGAGCAGGGAAATTCAAATTCAGCCAGGCCTGAATTCCCCTGCCTGGGCGAGGGAACAGCATGGCCACACGTCCTACCCGTGCTGCTGTACCTGTGGACACACCTGGGTGAGAGTCCCCTGCAGCTCAGACAAAACAGCGCTGCAGAATCAGCAGGGCACTTGAATTGGAGGGGAGAGCTTGTAACATAAGGGGTGTGACCCCAGCAGTGTGTCCATTCCACAGGGAGATCCATGGATTGAAGGCTGGAGAGCACTGGAATGTTGGATTACAGCAGGAGGAATTTGGAAAGCAAATCACCATCCACCCTACTGCCTGATCTTATCTCAAAGGCCTTTCTGGTTCCATCTGAGGGCTGCAGGCTCAGAAATGAAACGTGCCACACATACCTCCTTGCCACTCAAGTGTTCTGGATGGATGTGGGGGTTTGGATAAGTTCCTGCCCTTTGCCAGGCCTCTGGCAGCAGGCAGTAGCTTTATTGATGTGGCCAGCACCCCAAAACCCACTCTGATTCACAAGTTCTTTAATAATGGCTGATTTTGTCTATTATACAATGAATTATTTATTCACAAGACTTAAACTAATACTACACACGAATAAAGACAAAAAGAAACTAGTAGGTATGTACAGCGCAGGGTTAAAGGTACCATTAATTTTACAGCTAGGGAAGAAATAATATAACTTAGGATCCAGTGTTTCTTACCAACCAATTTCTTCTGGAGCACACATTGAGATCCTCTCCCTCAACCCCCAGGGAAATAACCACGGATTTGCATCCAAACTCTGGGGAGAAGTCTCAAACACTTTCAGGGAGTGTGTAAGAGGCTTCTGCCTCAGGGATAACTTGTGTGTCTTTTATACAGTGCCTCTCAGTCAAGAATATTTCTTTTATCTCTTCCCACATCTGCTCTCCAGACTGAGACCTTGATCCTTAGCTGGGGCCTGAGCACTTTTGGCACTAGAGATGACCCTTGCTGGGCCTTTAACCCTGAGTTATGTCTTCCGTAGCTGCACCAACCATCTGTCCTTCAGCCAGCCCAGGCACAGAGCTCGCAGAGCTCTCCCCACAAGGCTCTGGGACTCTGGAAAATGTTTGTTCCAACTGTTCTTTCCTGGCCCCTCAGTCTCCTGGAGTGTCGGGGTGGACAGCGTCCAGGGTGCTGAGACATTCCCAAAGAAGCATCGTGAAAAAGACACCTCAGGGGCACAGGCACGTCTGTGCTCACGCCAGGTGATTTCAGCCCTTCTGTGATCCAGATGACGCAGATGGAGAGACAGGGTTTTTATGTGGGGTTCCAAGGAGAGCCTTTTTTGAGCTTCTTCCTCAAAGTGATCCAAGGACAAAGAGCCACTCAGGCAAGGAAAGCAGGGTTTTATATACGGATCGTGAGGGGCAGGGCAGAACACCAGGGCCAATGGGATGAGGGCACAGGGGTGGAGCAAGGGGGAAGGGCCAATGGGATACATTAAATCTGCATGTCACAGCAAGGCATGCTGGGAGAAGCCTTTTCCCTCACCCTAAAGATGTTGGTTATGGCTTGAGGGGTTTTCCCTCCAGGGGTAAGGTGTGGACTCTTCCCTGTTGACCCACTGGCTTCTGTAGTGGAGCACTGGGGAGATGCTTCTCTCCTGCAGGAGCAGCCACCCCACAGTGGCCTCTGAGCATACCCCAGGCACAACCTGAGTGTCAGGGGCCACTTGAGGCATTCAAATTCCTCATGAACAACCATTTCAGGGCTCTCTGTGCACCAATGCTTTGTTTTACGTTGCTTGAACATAACTGAATTATTGAATTCATAATCCAAGTCACCCACAAGCCAAGTAACCTCAGTGAGTGGCACAAAACCAACACTGAACTGAGCAGCTCTGCTGAATTCCCTTGGTAGCGAGACACTGCAGGGAAAAAAATCACCAGAGCTTTAGCAAGGTGACATTAGGATAGCAGGAAATTCTTTCGTTACATTAGCAAATTATTGTAATTGTGCCTGGCATGCCTTTAGATAAAGCTTGTACAGCAGCTTTATATATCAATAAATAAGCATCTTCAGGCACTAGTGGACACAGCCCACTTTATTGAAAAGTGGCAATAGATGCTTAATTTAACCCTAATAATCTCTCATTTTACAGCAGAGAAAGCAGCATCAAGAGCAGCCAGTCACACCTGGCCTGTCACAGGGATTTTTCTCTTTGTTTCCAAATAAGGGTTTCTTACATCTTATCTACTTTCCTCAGTTTTTTTGCCTCTCTTTTCTCCATTTGGACACTTGCAGAAGCTTCAGTCCATGAAGGGAGTCCCACCAGGGCTTTTTTCAGTCAATGAAGACAAACTGGTAATTTAATGTAGGAACCTGGGCCTTCTGTTCCACCCTCCAGAGCAGCCCATGCTCTCAAGCCTCTGAGGTGAGCCTGAGCTGCTGGAACTGCATTTCCCAGGAGCTGGGTTGAAGAATTGAGTGGGGACAGCTGTGGAAAAACCCTCCTTGCTTGCAGAGGAGCCACAGGCTGGAGCAGTGGGGCAGAGGGGCAGGAGCTGAGGTCCAGCAACAAGGGACCCTGGGATGAAGCTCTGAAACTTTGGGGAACAAGTGATAGGATGAGAGGAAGTGACCCCAGGTTGCACCAGGGAAGGTTTAGGTTGGATATTAGGGAGAACTTCTTCACTGAAGGGTTGTCCAACCCTGGCACAGCTGCCCAGGGCAGTGGTGGAGCCCCCATCCCTGGAGGGATTTAAAAGGAACATGGATGAGACACCTGGGGATGTGGGTCAGTGGTGAACACAGTAGTGGTGCTTGTTGATGGTTGGACTTGATGACCAGAGAGGCCTTTTCCAGCCCTGAGGACTCTATTCCATGGATTGATTCCCCTGGAGGTGTCCTGGTCAGCCTCGGGAGCTGTTTGTTTCTGTTCTCACCTCACATTTCACAAGACACAGGTGAGACCAGGGCCTTGTTCTCCCCGTAGCCCCCAAGGCCAAACAGAACCATGGAGTCATTTAGGGTGGAAAAGAGCTCCAAGATCATTTCCATCCGTAACCCCCGGAGGTGGGCACGGCAGTGAGGAGGTGCAGCCCTGGCAACTCACCCATCCCTGTAAGGGCCACAGGTTCATTCCCTACCCAGTCCCACAGCTCGTTCCCTCCCTGGCCTTTCTGCCCACAGGGTGACACCGTTCTCCATGTCCCCAGCTCCCTCCACCCAGCCCCCAAACACCTGGCAGAGGCTTTTGGGGGGATTTCAGACACTGCTGAGCAGAGTTCCAGCTCCATCACCAGTGTCCCACATGCACCACAGTGAGGACATCTCACCAGCCTGAGGACAGCCAAAACAAGATCTGGAAGCTGTGCATGAAACCAGGTGGGAAAACACAGCCAAGAAGGAGAAATCTCAGCAAAAACCTGTCAGAGCAAATAAAACAGAGCATTTCTGCTAAGTAAATGTTCTGCTTCTCTTTATCAGCACCTTAAAATAGGCATCAGTGTTGTTCAGCTCTGGGGTTGGGTTGTTGGGGTTTTTAAAGGATACAATCAGCCTTATTTAAATTGGTTTGGTCTTTTGCCTTGTGGATTCACCTGGAAACTTGTTCTGTAATGGAGGGGATGATTTTCTGGGAGATGTGTGGGCAGACACCTTGGATTCTTTTGCTTTTCATTAATTTGATTCCTTCCAGGCAAGAAAAGGCTGTAATAATGTGATAAAATGAGGAAACTGGTGACATTTAATATAATAAAAGAGCACAGAGGGGGGCTTGGTGTTTTTAAGTGTCACCAGCACATTTTCGGAGATGGCCCAGCCTGAGAATCAGGGCTCTGAAATAATTTAATCCATGCATGATAAAAGAAACTGCTAGAAATAATTCACTCCTTGTCTTACTGCATATAGACTGGTTTGGGAGCTCATTATTTATTTGGCAAGTATTTAGCATAACAAATCAATTTCTAGTGACACCTCAGATGAGGTAATTTATACTGAAAGTCAAAAGAAGATGAAAAAAGGGAAGATTAAACTTTGTTATTTTAGAAGGAGCCTGGTGCTGGTGTCTATCCAGGGCTGGCAGCAGGCAGGACAGGGGGTGGCAGTGTCCCTGCCCAGCTCTGCCTGCCCCCCACCAGAACAGGGACAAGCAGCCCAGCTTTGCTCCAGGGGGCTGGGGAGAAGCCTGGATAGCAGGAACAGCAATGAGTGGAGCTGTGCATCCCCATGGGAATCCTGGACTCCTGTTTGGGCACGCTCTGGTTTCTCCTGCTGCCACAGACACCCTGGACAGGACCCTCTGGACACACCTGCCAGGGAAGGAGCAGAAACATCAGGTGGGAAGATGAACTTAACCTCAACCTGCATCATTTGCCATGTCCTGTCCTGCTCCTGGTGCTTGGAATTCAGATGATCAAAAATGCCCTTCCACAAGCATAAGGTTAGTTCCAGAAAAGTTTAAAGGAGACTAAAAGGCTCTGCACAAAGCAAAATTCAGATGTTTTCTGTGTTTGGCTCAGCAGGGCAGGAGAGGTGTCATTTCTCAAGCACAGATCCCAAGCTGACTTTTGTATAACCTTGTGCAGAGCCATGGCACAGGGAGGTGAAAGGATGGGCCAGAGACTTCCCTGGAGGGCTCAGCCTGGAGAAAAGGAGGCTCAGGGGGGACCTTGTGGCTCTGCACAACTCCTGCCAGGAGGGGACAGCCAGGGGGGGTCGGGCTCTGCTCCAGGGAACAGGGACAGGAGGAGAGGGAACGGCCTCAGGCTGGGCCAGGGGAGGCTCAGGGTGGATATTGGGAAAAAATTATTCACTGGAGAGTAGTTAAACATTGGCACAGGCTGCCAAGGGCAGTGGTGGGGTCACCAGCCCTGGAAATGTTCAAGAAACAAGTAGATGTGGCACTTGACAATGTGGTTTAGTTGACAAGGTGGTGAGCAGTCAAAGGTTGGACTTTATGATCCTGGAGGTTTTCTCCAACCCTAATGGTTCTGTGATTTAAAGGTAGCAGCAAGTGCTCTGTAATGTTGAGTTTCACTGGCTTCTGCTGCTGTTTCCAGACCAAAATCTTTGAAACTAGAACTTTTCTGGTGGAAATTTTCTTTTGTTTTGGTCGGTGTATTCAGATTTTAAACAGGAGCACTCTAAAATAAGATGTAATTTCTAATGAAGGGGTCACAGAAAACTTGCTGGTGCCAAAAAAGTGCTTTTCCAAAGCCAGTGGCAGCAGTTTAAGTTTGAATCACTGAAAGAAACAGGATCATTTTCTGGTTTTCTTTGCTCTGAGTTTTCTTTTATGTTTCAGTTTCAAAGAAGGAAAGAAAAAAAACCCAACAGTGTCTGTCTGGCTTCAGGCACATCTGGGAATTCACAGCCGACTGCAAGGTGCCCTTAGCCCAAAGATATTTATGGAATAATATTGCCGGGGAGCCAAGAGTACAGGGCATGGCCCTCCTCTCTGCCCCCACCTCCTGCTCTGCACCACCAGGTGACACCTTACCAACCTCCTGGAGGTGTTCAGCCATGGAAAACCTCCACATTGATTTCCTTGTCCTGTTTGGAGCCTCACAGCATCAACAGCCCCTTGCAGTACCCTGTTACAGCATTTCAAATGCAGCTTACTGTCTCCACCTGACAGAGCACCCAAATCTGGGGCCAGAGCAGCCCAAAGTGGGCAGATGAAGCAGAAAAAGGAGCTTTTTTTGTGTAAATACACCGTCTGCTGGGTCCCACTGAAATGAGTAAGTGGAAGATTACCTTGGTCTGCTCGAACTGGGAGATAAGTCCTGAACTTTATGGCTCTAACCAGAGTATGATTTGTGCTAGTTTTGCCAGAAAATATGATTTTAAAAATTAAAGGAGCAACAAGAGACATCTGGCACCCACTCCTTCTCATGGGTTCACCTGCCTTGGAGAGCATCCATTGCTCCCTCTAAAATCCAGCAACACTTTTTGTTCTGCTGGAACACCCCAAGGTATCATAGACATTATTTTCTGAGCTTTTTGGGTTTTTCATTGTGAAGTCTCAGAGTGATGCACTGCAGTATGTCCAAACCACGCCAGAGAGACACAGTTGGTGTCACCCAAGGCAATGTTGATTTTATTCTCTCT
Source organism: Peucedramus taeniatus (assembly GCA_013400575.1). Lineage (NCBI taxonomy): Eukaryota > Metazoa > Chordata > Aves > Passeriformes > Fringillidae > Peucedramus > Peucedramus taeniatus. Next base: position 102,111 of record WBNO01020648.1, read on the forward strand.
CTGTAAAGGACACCTACAACCATTTCCAAACTGAGATCAAATCTCAATGTGAACAGCTCTGAATCTGGATGAACTTCATTCCTGCACCAGAAATTGCTTTTGGCCCTTCATTATCAGATTAAATTGCTCCCCTTCTTTAATTAACCCTGAACCCCATACAGATGTAACTTGACTCTGCCTCGATTCCCAGAATGTTTTAGGACTCTGGGACAGAAATTTGCATAGATTACAGAATCCTGGAATGGTTTAGGTTGGAAGGGACCTTAAACCTCATCTCATCCCACCCCCTGCCATGGGCAGAGACACCTTCCACTATCCCAGGGTGCTGAGAGCTCCATCCAGCCTGGCACTTCCAGAGACTGAGCATCCATTTTCCAGATGCAGATGTCACTGGGTGTCTTGGTGGACTACAGAGCCATGTACCCCCAAAGGAACAGCCCCTCAGCCTATGGGAACAAGCTCCTGAGGGCAGGCAGTCACCACCAGCTGGCAGTGGGGACATTTCCAGGTCCTGTAGGATAGCAAGGAGGGGGATATGTGTGCACCCAAAATGTGTGTGTCCTCACCTTCTCCATATTTACATCCAGCAGTTAATTAACAGTCATTAGAGCTCTGCAAACATTTAAACAGACTTCAAATAGCCATGAAAACACAATTGCCATGGAAAGCATGCCCATGGAATTAACCTAATTAGGTGCCAATTCCAGAGCCTATGCGGGCGAACATGCGGCTCCCCCGGCCCCTCCTGCTCACACAGACTCTCTCCAGAATTCCTCATTCCAGACTTCCTCATTCCACAGTTCTGGAGGGATGGCTCAGTGGTGGCAGCTAGCCCAGGCTGGGGGCTGGGGGGTCACCACAGCAGCAGTTCCCTGCTCCTCGTGGATCAAAGTCAGGATGTGCCTCCTGTCCCACTCCACTGGCTGCACTGGAGGGTCCCCAGTTCCCACTCATTTCCCCTGTGTTGCTTCCTCCTCAGTCAGGAGTTGGTGATTTCCTGCTCCTGTCCTCCTTGGTGAGGACTCCAGGCTGCTCCACAGGGTTTCAAAGCCTCAAATCCTGGGAAAGAACCTACCTGGCTTAGTGGTCTCTCTTTAAATGAGGGTGGCTTATTGATGCCTCCAGTATCTGCATCACAGAAGGGGAAGACTCCAGATTTGTCTAACAAATATCAGGCAAAATAAATTCTACAGGTTTTTTAGAAGAGATTCTCCAAGTCAGAGAAATGCAGAGCTGGGACTGGCGCATTCCCAAGCCTGCACACAGAGAGAAAACCTGAACTGTAACACAGTGACACGTGTTTAACCTCACAACAGGTGGTGTTACCAGGACTGTTCTTTCCAAAGGCAAAAATCCAGGAGAAAAAGCAAATGCAGGGAAGTGCTGGTGTGACTGTGCCCTCGAGAGACAGCCCCAAGCCAGAGAAACACCAAGGACAGCAGGAGAAGCTTTTCCAGCAGCACATCCCCGTGTGGGAAGGGCTGACCCCACTGCTCCTGTCACTGCAGGTGCACTCAGGGCTCCTGCTCATCCAACTTGCCAAAATCACTTGGTGCAAGGTCGCTGCACATCCCCCAGCAGGAAAAACTTGTGCTCATCACTAACTCGGCTTAAGTTCAGACACAAGACCCGGGGGACAAAAGCATCAGCTTTAACTAGCTCGGGTGAAATAAATTCAAACCTAAATCTCATTGTTAGTCATCTGGATCATCCAATTCCCCTCAGCTCTGTAGATGAATCAATCTCCCAAAGCCCACGTAACCTCTGGCAGGGAGGGTAAGAAGGTCTGGAGAGCTCTCCCGTGCCATTATCCCTTTGAATCTGCCTGGGATTAAAGGAACCTCTCCAATAATACTTCTGAGCACTCTGTCTCTGCATTAAGCCCTCTGCTATTTTCTCACACACGTGTTTATTTGTTTAGTCCTCTAAATTCAGAACACAAACTTCTGCCTTGGCTCATCCTGTGTCCCCATCCCTGGGACATGGCTGTGACAGAGTCCTGCAGAGGAGCAGAGCCAGGAGCTCTGCTGGGTCTCCATCCTGCACCTCTGACAGATTGCTGTGCTCAAAATAAGACCCAACCCAGCCCTGCAGAGCAGCTCCTCTGCTCAGGGTGCCACATTTCCTGATTAAGACAAGAAATGGCTGGGAGGGATCTGTTCCAATGCCAGAATTTCCTTTTCTTTTCTTTTTTTTTTTTTTTTTATTNTTTATGGAGCACGTGGCAGCCCCAGCCCTGCCCTTCCCACCCTCCCTCCCCAGTGCCTGGGCCTGTGCAGGTGGCCCAGGGTGGCTGCAGGGCACCAGGGCAGGCAGAGGAGAGCCAGGCCATGGACCTGAGCCAGAGAGGAGGCTCAGCTGGACAGTCATTAGCCTGTGTGTACATTCTAATTAATCATACCAGGTGTGAATAATTAAAAATAACTAATGTGTCTCCCAGCAGAGGAGTCTGTACATTCCCTGGATCTGACCATGCCTCCCCCACACTCCAGTTGGTACCCAGTGTTATTCCAGAATAATCTGAGTCTTCCCAACACAGCAGACAGGCAGCTCTGGTTTCCATCCCCCAGCTGGTCATGGGCTTCCATCCAAATCTGGATAAATCTGTCCTATAGCAACAGGACAAGGAGTTCTAAACTAAACCAGGGTTGATTTAGATAAGGAAGAAGAAGGTTTTTGCAGTGAGGGTGGTGAGGCCTGGCACAGGTTGCCCAAACAGGCCGTGAATTCCCCATCCTTAGGAACAGTCAAGGTCAGGTTGCTCTGAGCAACCTCACAAATTGAATTTAGCTCTGCTTACTGCAAGGGGCTGGGAGAAGATGGCTATAAAGGTCCCTCCCAAACCATTCTGTTGTTCCACATCTCCTGCATTTCTTGCTGGATAGGGGAGCAGCACACGTGTGACTTGTCCCCACTTCAGCTCTTGTCCCTCCTCTGGAGAATCCTGGCAGCCCTCACTGGGGGCACAGGAATAATCCCACCCTCCCAAGGTTAATTAGGTAAAAGAACAACATGCAGAGGGTTATTTTTTACAATCTCAGTAATTTGTGTGGTAATAATGGAAAATGACACCTCATTAGCCTTTGTGGAGAGGAAAGGTGCAGAAGCCTGGTGAAGGCACACAACAAGGAGCAGCAGCCTTTCAAAAGGCAGCAGCGTTTAGCACAATCCATTTGAAGCTGAGCTGTCTGAGATGTGCAATGTTGTTTTACAAAACTCCAAATGAGTATTCCTGCGATTGTAAAACACATCAGGATCTTTGTTCTGCCTTTAATCTGTCAGTTCACCTTCACAAATTTAATGAACTCGTCTAGGTTACAAAATGTTTTATTCAAGACAAAGGCTGATATTATCATTTAAGATGTAAATCCTAAACTAATAGAAGCTGAAGTTGATAATAAAACAGCAATTAATCCACATTGAGAGTAACAAAAATTAACAAACTGCTGTTCAAATATTTATAGCAGGAAAGTTCTGTTCTTTGCTCATTGATGTTGGCTGACTTTGAAAGTACAACCCCAGCTCCTGTCAGGAGCTGCCTGGCTTTGGCTGCGACAGAAGCAGCCCCAGTGATAGCAGCACCCACTTCCAGGGGGAATCAGGGAATATCCTGAGCTGGGAGGGAGCCAGAGGATCCCCCAGCCCAGCCCCTGGCCCTGCACAGACACCCCAACAGCCCCACCCTGTCCATCCCTGGCAGCGCTGTCCCAACGCTCCTGGAGCTCTGGCAGCCTCGGGGCCGGGACCATTCCCTGGGGAGCCTGGGCAGTGCCAGCACCCTCTGGGGAAGAACCTTGCCCTCATCTCCAGTCTGAGCCTTCTCTCATATAGCTCCAGCTGTCCCAACGCTCCTGGCAGCCTTTCCATTGACCATTCCCTGGGGAACTTTCATTTCTAATGGACTCAGTTTTCCTCCTGCTGTTTGCTGTCCTGAATATTTAACCTCTTCTCCATTACAGCTGGAGAGCTGGGGCAGGAGGGGCAGGGAAAGGATTCCTGAAGAGCTGTAATTCTGCAGCTGGTGGGTTCCACATCCACCTCACTGCACTTGCCTGGCCTGATTTCAACATTTGCTGTGCAATGCACTCAGAGCAACTTCATAACCCTGAGGACAGACTTCTGTGTCTTGAGTTTTGCAGACTCAGTGCAAAGAAAAACAGGAGGGAAGGAGGTATCTGTACAGCCAGGAGCTGACCCTGGAACTCACAGCCTCATCCTGCTGTTGAAGGAGAGGCATCAGAAACAGGTGCAGATATTGAAGAAATGGAATTATATGAAGAACTCCACAAACTGGGAGGGTTAAAAAAGAGTCCAGTTTCCATCTGCAAGGCAAAACCCTACAAGAACCTTCCTACCCAGAGCAGCTCCTCTGTTCCTCCCCCAGGGGCAGTTTCTTCCAGAAGCACCGGAGATACAGAGCTGGGAAGAGCTCCTTGGGTGCAGAGGTGGCTTGTGAGGGCCCACAGCACCAGCAACAGGGAGGGGAGAGGGGAGGGCATGGCTCCCAAAACCCTTCCCACCAAACCACCAGCCTCAGCTGCTCCTTTCATTCCTTTGTGCCTCCTCCTGGATTATGGACCGCTCAATCCAAATCTCCAAGGCATTAAAAAAATCATCTGTGCAGTCCCATTCCCTTCCCCAAACCTTCTGTGAGATCAGAAATGTGAAAAAAAATGAGAGGGGGAAAAAGAATGTGAGTGCAAACATTTGCAGTGGCTGCTCACCAATGCATGCAGTCATTTCACCCCCACCACAGCTCCCAAGCCAAAGTTAAAATTAAAGCTAGCATGTCACTCTGCAGCCAGATGTGTTTCATAATGCATGGCCAGGGTATATTTTATTAATTCTGTTTTTTTGTAGATCTCTGTTTGCATAAGTTTCATCCTCCCATGAAGCTGCCTGGCTCGGTGTGTTGTGTGTTGTTTTTTTAATTTATTTTTTTTCTTCCTGTGGGATGCTCTTACAGGCCACTGGAGTGATCTGAGCAGGTCCCACAGTGGGAGAGAGGGAAGAGAGTCCCAAGAATCAGGCAGGGAATGTTGTTCTTGACATTGTGTGAGGCTTTTAAGCACAGTCACCTCTGCCAGCCAGCAGTTTACAGCATTCCCTTGACACCAACCTAAACCTGTTCTGGGACATTTAATATTTTCCTTCAATAAGTCTTTTGGAAGTGTCATTTGCTTATGGGATCTAACTGGTGAAGGGGAAACAAAAAGCAGGGAGCTTTTTATGTCCCCTTCACCAGTTAGATTATGAAAAATATTGAATCCACTTGTCAAATGGGTCCAATAAAGAGTCTCTCATATTTTTTAAAGGGGCAAACCCCCATCTTTTACTCAGGGAGCTTTCAGTGTTCTCCCTGTTGGCAGAGGTGTGATAAAAACCCAATTCCCAGGGGCTGCTCCACCCTCCCCATCCCTCTGTGGAATACATCCACCATCCAGGCAGCCTTGGGGACAGGGAAGAGGCAGCCAGGAGGGGCTGGAAAATCTGCTGGGGTCAAGAGAGAGAATTTGGGTGATGCTTCAGCCCCATGTGTCCCACCTCTGCTGCTCCAGCCCCAGCAATGCCAAGGTGAGAATTCCCACAGGGAATCCCAGCCTGCCCCCAGGGAAGCTCCATGTTCTGGCTGTTCTCACAGGTTTTCTCTGACTCCTTCTACAGTTCCCACCAGTTCAATTTACCATCAGCCTTCTCACAGCCCAGAGCAGCTGTGGCTGCCCCTGGATCCCTGAAGTGTTCAAGGTGTTGGTTGGACATCAGGTTGGACATTGGTTGGACACTGGGGCTTGGAGCAGCCTGGGACAGTGGAAGATGTCCCTGCCCATGGCAGGGGTGGCACTGGATGATGTTTAAGATCCCTTCCAACCCAAACCAGTGCTGAATTCTGTGAATTCTGTTTTTTAAGTCTTGGTGAGAAAGATGAGAAAGTGTGGGAATTGGAAAAACAGAAACTTCCACAGACATTGAAGGGTTTGATTTGCAGCCTTGGAAGAAGTTTGGATTGATGTAAAAATAAAGTACACAGACATTAAGTAGAAAAATCATAAACTTATGTTTCTATAGTTGAAAGTAAGAATATGCCTTAGGTAAGTGAGAAACTGTATGGGTAAGATGGTGGAGGGTTTATAATGTAGGGGTGTGGTTGTATAGAATAAGTTAAGAGTTTAGAAGTTATGATAGAAGCAGTGCAATAGAAGTGAGTAAAGGTGATAGGTCAGAAAAGAAAAATAAACTTTGTGGTGACTGTCTGTTGGCTTAAAAAGTTATTTATTGTCTTGTAACAAAGAAATTTGGGGCTGCTTTGAGCTATGCCCGACTGCTTGTTCCTTAAAAACCTCACAGCCTCTGAAACTGATGTTTACCTAAACAATAAATCCTTCTTAGCCCAAAAATAGTCCCATGCCTTCATTAAATAGTGGTGATAATGATATGAAAGTACCTCAATACATATGATTCACCACAAATCTCCTTTCTGGTGTGAAGGACATAGATCTAAAATATGTGGGCAAAATGAAAAAGGAAAAGAGCAGTGATTACAAAGGAATGGTAAATGAATGAAGCAGCACAAGCAGAAAGTTCATACAGAAATATATGTCTTTTTGTCTTCTGTGGAAGTCTGTAGATAGAAGGAGGCTTGAAAATAGAGCTTCTGAAATGAACTGTTTACAAAACTCAGCTTTTCCTGCTAAAACCAACTTCTCAGGGAATGTTCTGGATGGCACACATTGCTGAGGAGCATGATGGCTGCAATATTGGAGATTTAGCCATATTCCTACACTCTCTCAAACACAAGCACAGCAAGTCAGGAGCACCAACAACCCAATGCCAATTCCAGGAATAAATAAAACAGACTGAACATAACATTAATTAAACCTCCAGACTAGTTCATGCAGAGAAATCAATGTCTGCTGTGCAAATAAACTTCAGCTGAGCAAGAAATAGTGGGGTGAAGTGACAACAGGCTCCAGAAATCCATAATCCCCCCAGGCCATCCTGTCCTTTCCCCAAGAAATGCTCATAGTGGATGGAAAAAATGAAAATACACCTGTACCTGCCTTCACCCCTGCGTGAGTCAGGGTGGGGAAATGTCCCTTTCTGTCACAATACCATCAAATTCTGGCCCTGAGCAGTCACAGGCTGCTCTAATATTTGTTTTGCCAGCATTTCTGGGATATTTTAATGCCATATTTTAAATGCTGCTGAAATATTCAGGCAGCAAGAGAAGGCAAAGGAAAACATCATCGTTCACTGCTGTGAGCAGCATACTCTTCAACGTGCTCATTTTCAAGGCTGAACAGACATTTTTCCTGATGTTTTTTAAATGCAAAAAGCTATTAACTATGCTGCTATTTCACATTTAATATCAAAGAGCAAGCCTCATTCAAGCCAAGATTGTTTCTGATTCCCAGTGCTGGCTGCTCTCTGTATTCCTTCATTTAATAAATTTCTGATGGAAAATACACAGGTAACAAAATGTATTTATTATCAAGAATTAGTTTTGAATTACGGAAAAACAAGCAAACAAAAAATCCAGGATAAAATTCTGACTGTAAAGGGTAAATGGAAAAAAAGTGAGGGGGAAAAAAAAAAAAAGCCCTGCTTCTGCACAGGTCCATAGAAGAAAACTTGTCAAGAAAAGAGATTTGTTCAGAATTCACCCATTTTTTGCTATTGCATCATGTACAAATAAATACTGGGTTTGAAAATCCTTGTTCTGACAAATGCTGTGCTTGAAGATCATTCCCAAAGGCTGAGTCACCCCATCCAGCCACTGGAATTTCACTTTTAGGTTTAAATAAAACCTTCCCTGGGCTCTGCAGTACCCAGCATTCTTCACACACAGCATTTTCAGTGCCTTGGCATTTAACCTGCTTTCTATTGTTACTTCTCCCAAAGGTGACCTTATCCCATGGGAACTGTGTGGGAATGGAAACATCCCCTTGCCCAGACAGCCTCAGGTGCCCTGCCAGCCATTAAAAAATTAAAATTAAATTTAATTAATTAATTAATTAAAATTAATTTAAACATTAAAACCACCCAGGTTCATTTGCTGCCAGGGCTCCTTGGGAAGGGGGAGCAGGAATTAGCCAGTTCCACAGGGCTATTTACATGGTGATAAATGAGAAATATTGATCCCTGTGGGGTTCCCTCACCAGCTCTCCCGGTGTTTTTCCTGATCTTGTTAAACCTCCGTGGCTGTGAGCACTCAGGTGGGCTCTGGAGGAGCCCGAGGGGAGCACAGGAGCTGGGAGGCTGCTCTGAGGATTCCAGGAGGAAAATGAACACGGAATGACAGAGTAGTGCAAGCTGGGAGGGACCCTGAGGGATCAGCCAGCTCCTGGGTGGATGGGACAAAATCCCCTTGAGTGGATGGGACAAAAACCCCTGAGCTTGGCATTTGGACCCATCTTGGGGTCATCTCCTCTTTCCCCCTGTGCTCTGCTCTCTCTGTGTTCCCTGCAGAGCACAGCCTTGTCTCCCTGTCACTGCTGCTGGCTGGGCACACCTGTAGGGTCAGTGGGGTTTGGGACAGGGAATGGGTGTGGAGGAGAAGCAGGACTCCACTTACACCCATCTGCAATGGAATCCCAGAAGGGTTTGGGTGGCCTCAAGGCTGATCCAGTGCCACCCACCCAGGGTCAGGGACACCTTCCACCCTCCCAAGCTGCTCCAAGCTGGCCCAGAGGCTCCAGCCTGGCTCCAGTCAGAGCTCCCATTCCCAGCTAACCCCTCCTGCCTGCATCACCCCAGTTAAACAATGTGCAGTCAGCCTTTGGTGGGTATTGACTGAAGGAGATTTTAGCAGCACACACAAACAACAGCATCTCCTTGCCCTCACTTTGAGCAGTTTTCCTCACTGGGCAACTGCTGGGAGGGAGGACAACCTTCCCCAGCCCACTCACTCTTCTTTTCTGATGACAGCAATTGAATCCAGTCAGCTTCATGCTCAATTTGGCATTATTTAAATGACTACAAGAGGAATAAAATGCTTGGAAATACAAATTTCCGTGCACTCATGTGCTAACACACCGTGCAGATCTGACTGCTGCAAACAAAAGGCACATCTAAGTGGCAAGTGTTTATTACAGAAGTTCAGCCTTCAGGATCCTCTTTGCTTATTTCCAGTCCCTTTAATTTAATTGCTTTATTTCAGTTTATCCATCAGCAAAGCTGCTGAAAAGCATTTCCTAAAGAGAGTTTTATCTTTAATCTACAACTCATGTATTTCTTGATTGTCCCTTTAAATCTGTGCCCCTTCCTATAATCTCCAGGGTTTTTCTTGCCTGGAAAAGCAAAGGAAGTGATGTGAACTCACCTAATAACTGCAAGAACAAGTTACACACCCACGTGGGGATTTGTGCAGAGCAGTTAGGGCACTTTCCTGCTCAATTACACTAATTACCTGCACTGAATTAAAGAGCATCTTAATGTATAACTGGTTTAGGATGGGGGCTCTCTGCACATCTCCTTCAGTTTCTATCTGTAGATATTTCCCTGGAAAGCCTCCACTGGTATTTGGTGCAGGTTCTGGGGACCTAAAGCTTCCTGCAGAGAAATTTCAACGCTCAGTTTAGAAAAATGGACTTGCCTGAAATTTTCTTTTCCTGTAGAAGAGCTGCTCTCAGTTTTTACAGCAGGTCCCTGAGCTAGTGAGCTGAAAGCAACAAAATATGGTGCAAGTAATGAGTGTCCTGCACCATCAGAGAATCCCAGGATCCCTGAGGTGGGCAAAGCCCTCTGAGAGTCCAACCCCTAACACAGCACTGCCAGGACCACCACTAAACCTTGTCCCCAAGTGCCACATCCACGTTTTTTGAACACTTCCAGGGACAGTGACTTCACTACTGCCCTGGGCAGCTGTGTCAGTGCCTGACCAGCCTTTCAGGGAAAAAAAAAATTCCTTAATATCCAGTCTAAACCTTCCCTGGTCAAGTTAGAGGAGGTTTCCTCCCCTCCTGTCCCTGTTCCCTGGGAACAGAGCCTGCCCCCCCCCCCCCCCCCCGGCTGTCCCCTCCTCTCAGGAGTTGTGCAGAGCCACAAGGCCCCCCTGAGCCTCCTTTTCTCCAGGCTGAGCCCCTTTCCAGCTCCCTCAGCTGCTCCCCATCCAAGCTGTGCTCCAGCTGGGGTTCTGTTGAGTGTCCTGGCTTTGGGAGCACAGGAATAGGAACCCAGTTTCGCACACTGAGACATGGAACCAGAAGAGCTTCAAAGAAAAACACAACAGCTGGTCCTGTCAGGGCCTTTCTTGCTGAAAAAATGGAAAATTGTGGCTGCCCCATCCCTGGCAGTGTCCAAGGCCAGGTTGGATGGAGCCCTGAGCACCCTGGGATAGTGGAAGGGATGGAAGGACTGAAATGGGATGAGCTTTAAGGTTCTTCCCTATCCAAACCATCCTGGGATCCGTGACCTATCCTATGAACCTCAGAGAGTGTTTCCTCATTTGCTGCCTCCTGACTCATTCCAAGGAGGGTTTCTACACAAAAAAAAAGAGCCAGCACTAAAATTAAATCAACCCCCAACCTCCCCATCTTCCTAGCAGCAGTCTCTGGGTGTGAAGGGTCCTGATGAGGACACCTAATGAGAACCACACCAGTTCCCAATAGCAGGGGGAAAAGACCAGAGCCTGAAAACCACAGGAATACAAAGGACTTGGAATAAGAGTTCTGCGCATGCAGGGGAAAAAAAACTCTGAAAGGGTGTCCTGGGTTGTAAGATGTGGTTTGGGGATTTGTGTTCTATTTGCCATCTGTCAGAGGTGGGGCAGTTCTCTCCTGTTCATTGGGCAGTTTTTTCTTTCTCTCTCCCACAGCCAATCCTCCCTCCAGGAGATCTCTTCTGTCCATGGCCAGTGAGTGTCCCTGCAGGGCTGAGAAAATTCCATCATCCCATGGGGAGATGCTCTGCCCAGGGGAGGAGCCAAGCATTCCTACCTGGATCCAATCTGAGCCTGGGAACAGCACAGCAGCCTTTGCCCACTGCATTCCCAGAGGAGCAGCTTTCTCCTGCACTGCATTCCCAGAGCAAGAGCAGGCCCATCTCCAGCAGCCCTGGAGCTTCAGAGGAAAACTCCCCCCTTCTGCAGGATCCCTGCTCCACCAGAGCCACCCCTGGCACTGCAGGAGGAGCAGCCACCATGGAATGGGACTGAGCAACACCCTGACCCACAGGGGGTCAGCTCCTCTTCTCACTCTGGCAGTGGTTTGTGTTGGGGTTTTTTTGTACTATTGCATTTGTATTTTAATTTTCCTGTTAAAGAACTGTTATTCCTATTCCCATATCTTTGCCTGAGAGCCCCTTAATTTCAAAATTATAATAATTCAGAGGGAGAGGGTTTACATTTTCCATTTCAAGGGAGGCTCCTGCCTGTCTGCTGACAGCAGACACCTGTCTTTTCAAACCAAGACAAAGGGGTGGTGTGAGCTGGGAGGATGTTGAATTCTCCAGGTCACACATCTCCTTCCAAGAGCTAAAATAAGAAACTATAAGCAGGGCTGCCAAAACTGGCACAAGGAGTGAGGAGCAGCCACAAACTCATGGCTCAGCCAGGAGACCTTGCTGTCCTGTGGGGTTTAGTTCCCTTAAACTGAGAGGGGAGGTCACAGCAGAGCACTAAAGCCCAGCCTGGCTCAGCAGCCACCCTCTGGGAGGTGACACTATGGACTGCCTGCTTCTAATGTAGGTGCTGGGCTTTGTGATCCTGCTTCTCTGCTTCTCTCCACTCTTCACCCTTTCATAGAAAGCCTCATTTGGCTCCTGTTCTGAAAAGGAGAAAATGCATCCAGTGAACACAAGAAAGTTAGAGACGCTTTGCCAATTTCCGGGGTAGGTGTGTGGAAACTCAGTCCTCATTAAAAGCAATTAAATCCTAAAGAACGCCCCCCCCCCGCCCCCAGGATCATCTACTGCCCAGACTTGTCATTGACCTCCCTTCCCCCTCAGTCCACATTTCACCTCTTTGTTTCCTCACATCTGAAACACAGCATGACAAGAAATCACATATATTTCTCTCTTCCCCAGAGTTAGAATTGCTCCCACAGGCCAAAGGAAACTCAGAGCACACCCAATATCCAGTGTTAAGGACAGACCCTGGAATTGGTCTTTTCTTCCCCCATTCACCAGCAAATAAAAGAATTGTGGAAGATGGGAAGATGGAAACTTATTTGGCATTTTCAGAGAGGCCTCCCCTGGATGCTCAGGGGCTCCTGTGGCCAAAGCCAGACTCCAAAGCTGCACTTCAGGCTGGGTGACAGAGTTTGGTCCTTGCCTAAGGATTTTGAGGCTGCTAACACCTGGCATTGAAAAGCTGCTTGCACCAAGGACATCCCAAGCAATCAAAGCTTTGGATAATCTCTCACTCCCACACTGGGGAAGTTTGGTGCCCAGCTGGCACAGGGATGCAGCAAGGGCAAACCCCAGACCCAGGAAAAGGCATCCCTGTGATCTCAGGTGGCTATGGAGTGTGGCTGGGAATGCAGGATTGAAACCAGCTGAACCAGGGCTCTGCAGGTATTCGGGATTTTCCTCCAGAAAGGCAGTGAGCAGAAAAACCAGGATGATTTCCTGATCCCTGGGGAAGCTGGAAATACTAAATGCAGTGCCAGAAGCAGAGGTGGGACTTGTCCCAGCTTTCAGCAGCTCCACAGAACTGTTTTGGCTGTGAGCTGCCAGCGAGGCAAAGCACTTTTCTTGCCACAGGATTCCTGGAAAAAAAAAAAAAAAAGAGAGAGAGAAAGCAATTTCCATGACAACACGATGGGATGAGAGAGGAAATCCTCATTTTCATGGAGAATGGTGCACAAAAAAAAATAGGATAATATAATAAGGAAGGTCCTATTCAAACCCAAATCCCCTTTCAGCAGGAGCAGAGAGGGGTGAACTCAGCAATTCTGTCTCCAGTCATTCACATGATGAGCCCCAGCTCCTCCTCTGCAGAAACATGATTAGCCCATATATCCACAGGCACAAAGCCCTGCAATGAATGAGGGTCTCATGGCTATACATGGAACAATTCACTCCTCCCACAAAGTGACAAATAAGGAGAATTCCACCTCATTGCTGAGATGCTTTTTGGCCTGGCTGCAATAAAGCTGTAACAATTGTAATGGCATGGGCACACAAATTATCCTTTGTGGAATTACAAACTTTTGAGGAATTGGGCATTTCACTGCATAAATCTGCTTGGCTTTTATTTCAGGGACATGGACTGTGACCCAGGACAGGCAGCACTCACAGCCCAAGGGAAAGCAGCCACATTTTCCAGAGGAACTTACTCAGTGGGAAAAGGGACCCTAGCAATAATTCAGGGTTTATCAGTGGCAATGTCAATCTTTCCACACAGAGAAAGATTTGTGATAAGGTTAAAGATACTTCAGACTGTTCTTCCCTTCTCCTCACACAAATTTATAAGCCCAAGGACACCTGTTAGGATGAGTGGAGATAAGAAAGGACAGTCATATTTCCTTATCTGGAGCTCTCTGCTTTATAGCTCTTCAGCCTTATGGGGCAGGAGTGGTTTTATTCCCAGAGAAAGTCCCTGGGAACATCGTGAACAGCCTTCTAAACACTCAAAGCCTCCTGAGGAGGCAGCAGCTGGATCCACAGCTGGAATAAAGCCTCCTACCCACACAGACACAGACAGAAATCCATAGGAGTTCATTCAGCCCTGCCTCCAGCCAGGGGGTCCCCATCCCATTAATCCTCCAGGCTTGTTTTGATCTGGGATACCATCCAAACCCAGATTGCCCACTCTGCCTGTGCTGAAGGCACTGGGACACTGAGCATCAAGATGTTGGCTGTGAGGTTCAGCAATCAGAGCCTGTCCCTACATTAAATTAAGGTAATCTGAGAAACGTCCCCAGAGCACACAAAGTACGGGAGTCTCAGCATCCTCTGCCACCTCCTTGTCTCTTTTTTGAAACTGCTCCTGTTTGGCACTGCACTTAATCTACTGTTAATACATTCTTTCATTATAACAGTACTTTATGAATAAATTCTTCTATAAAACCTTACAATGATGCAATACAGCCCGAAGCTCCTCTGATTTTGCTAAATTTGGGCTTGGGATACAACCTAGAATTAGTACAAGGTTTGGGAAACGCTGGAACTTTAAAATTAGATGGCAGAAAAGCTCCATTTGTGAGGACAATATCAAAGTCAAAACATGGGAAATGCTGAGATTGTATTCAAACCTTTGTAAAGATTATTATTCCACGCAAGGAATTTCTTTTTCCTTTCAACAATAGGCCCATAATTAGAATTGCCTCCTGTGCCGAGCAGCACACGGCTCAGTGCCCAGGCAGCACGCCCTGCTCTCACAGCAGGACGTGCCAGGGATGGGTGGCAAGGGATGTGTCCTTGTCCACAGGGAAAATCAAGAGCCTTCAGGAGGCAGTGAAGATTCTAGGTAGAGTCTCCATGACCCACTGGAGAAACTTTCCTGTGCAGGGACTGTGGCAGGTGCAGGAGATGGCTACACTGATGTCTCAGAGGAATGACTGGCAGGAAAGAGCTGAGCAGTCTCATTTAGATGATGAAATCTTGGTGAGACCACTCCTGCCCTGAGGTGACTTGTGCACATTTCTCGGGCTCCTGGTACCATCTGTGCCGTGACCCTGCAGCTCTTGGCAGGATTCATCTGCTGGAACATCCCCTTGACCTCAGCCAACAGTTCTGCTGAGAGTGCCAGGCCTCAGGAGATGGGGACATCCAATTCCAGCTGCTCAGGAATTCTCACAGTGCCGTGTGTGCAGGCAAATGTTCTCACAATGCCTTTGAGAATCATGGAGTCTTTTAGGTGGGAAAAGAATTCTAAGGCCATCAAGTCCAGCCACTGACCCAGCACTGCCAAGGCCACCATCAACCCATGGCCCCAAGTGCCACGTCCACACAGCTCCTCAATTCCTCCCGGAGTGGGGACTCCACCACATCTCTGGGCAGCTGTTCCAGGGATGGACACTCCTTTCTATGAAGAAATGTTCCCTAATATCCAGTCTAAACCTCCCCTGGCCCAGCCCAGAACACTGAGTGCCACATCCAGTCCTTCCTTGGACACCTCCAGGGATGGAGACTCCAAACCTCCTTGGGCAGTACCTTCCAGTGCCTGAGCATCCCTTCCAGGAAGAAATCCTTCCAGATATCCACCCTGAGCCTCCCCTGGCCCAGCCTGAGGCCGTTCCCTCTCCTCCTGTCCCTGTTCCCTGGAGCAGAGCCCGACCCCCTCAGCTGTCCCCTCCTGTCAGGAGTTGTGCAGAGCCACAAGGTCTCCCCTGAGCTCCTTTTCTCCAGGCTGAGTCCCTTTGCCAGCTCCCTCAGCCACTCCAAACCCTTCTCTGGACACACTCCAGCCCTTCAAAGTCTTTATTCTTTTCCTGAGGGGCCCAAAACCACCCCAGGCCTGGCGATGCCCCAGCAGTGCCAGCACAGGGGATGGGCACTGCCCTGGCCCTGCCGGACACCCTGGAGCTGATCCAGGCCAGCAGGAACTCTTGCCCAGGCTGTCAAAGACATCCAGACATGGATTCTCCACATGCCAGCCTTTGACACCCACTGTGCTGGATGACCCTACAACCCTGCACAGGTGAAGCATGGACAGAGGACTCTTCAGCTAATTAAAGTTGAAAAGTGGAATGTTTATTACAGTGTCAGACACAAGTGGAATTATTTCCAAAGGCATGTGTGAAGAATCACAGGCTCCATCTCTCTATTTATCTAAAAAAGTCTTTGATATTCATATAACTCCCAAAATGCCTAGTACATATTCATTACCTAACCCCACCTACCCCTGTTTCATATTAAAATGTATTTAAATGAGTCCAGAGTTCCTTCACTCTTGTGCAGTCCTTCACCTCAGATGGGTCAATGGGTCTGAAATGGGTCAGTGGGGTCTGAAATGGGTCAGTGAGTCTGAAATGGGTCTTTGGTCTCCTGAGGTCACAGTGACCCTTTACCTTTGCCTTGTTGCCAGGCTTTGGAGCCCTTGGCTGTAGCTCAAGTTTCAGGGCCCAGGTGCAGCCATGGCCTCTTCTTTTTCACAGTGAGATCTGCATCCCATCCTGCTGCTTTAAATACAGTAAAGACAAATACATGATTTCTATCTTAGCCTTAACTATTCCATCTGCTAATAATTAACTATCCCTTATTGTTTCTACTCTTCTTGTTGTACTCTTAATTGTTTCTGTCCCCCCTAACTAAATCTAAACTTTTAACTCTTTCAGTTTCTTTAAACCCTTGATTCACAGGCCCTGGGCCAGGCTCTCCCCACGCAGCCCAAGTGCTTCAGCCCAGCTCTGCTGCAGGCCAGGCTGGGCTTGGAATGGGGAACAGGAGGGAAGAGAAGGAAGGCAGGAGATAAAGGGGAAATCTCTGCTATTTGATCTGCTGAAATGAAAATGTCTGAGTCCTTCCTTGAAGAGCATGAGGATGAAAGGAGCAGGAGAGCAGCTCCGTGTGCTTGTGCCTGCATTTGAGAATAAAAAGCAGCCAGAAAAGAAAAGAAAACTCCTTTCTCCTCATTTTATCTGAAGACAGAATGCAGACGGCAGGGTTTGTATTTACCTCTCATTTGGATTCAACAAATGTGTCCTGTGAATACATTTTTAGAAACTGTTTTTCTTCAGGAATACATTTTTTATTAGCTGTTATTGCTCAATTTGTGCTGGTTTCTAAAGAACTCGTGCCTTGTAGGGACAGATGAAGACAAATGATTCATGACTCACTGCAAAGATCCAGGTTTTTTGGAGCCTCATCAGTCAGGCATTTCACAGGTTTTCAGCCCAGGTGAACACACTGGAGCACTTGTGGCCTATCTGGAAAGGCACCAGGAGTAGGCACAGGGATACAGATCCAGACTTTTCCCAAAGGAGAGCCATGCTGAAGGCTGACAGAGATCCCAGCACACATCCACCTGGAGCATGACAGAGGACACATGCATGGCTTTTCAAATCCTTTGGTTGCCTTCAAGCCCCAAACCAATGGATATTTCCTCCCCTGCTCCCCTATTCCCCCTCCTCTCCCACCACTTTAGCTTACAGGACAAATTTAATCAGGTTGGGATTTTTCTTCTTCATTGACAGGGTCATTTGAGTGACAACACCATTTTTTCAACAGCAGAACAAGTTTTCCCATCAACATCCAAAGGACAAGGCCAAACAGGGAACACAAGAGAAAAAAAAAAAAAAGCCCAGAAAATGTGTTCAGGTGCCTGGTGCAGCAGGGCCAGGACATTTCAGGCTGCACAGGATCCCTGAACTCCTCTTGCAGTGATAACAACACCCTCACACTGATGCATAAGTAGATGCTCTGCAATGCATATTCCCAATACAAATATGTTTTCTGAGTAGGGATATATGTGGAAAATATTCTATATGTGTGAAATACATCTCTCTCCATCTGAAGATACCATTTGGGATCTCAGACCCATTTCCTTGGTGATGCTGAATGACTTACCACTGAAATCAATCTTTAACTAACAAAAATCCATTCTCTTCTCCCATTATCCACTGGAGGAAAGAAAAACAAGTGAATAGAACAACTGAAAGGGAACAGAAAACAAAACAACTCCTGTTCTACCGACTCCTACCTCACCAGCTGGAGGACCTTTCCAGGTATTTTGTGGGCACTCTTCAGAGCAGGGAGGTCACACCGTGTGCTCCAGCAGCCTCAGGGTGGGGCCCTGAGTTAAGTGTGAGGTTCCATCAGGAGGGGATGACAGGCTGTGAAGGGAGTGGAGACACGACACAGCACAGATTGCAGCCAGCTGCCCTTCCCACACAGAGAGGCTGGGGCAGGGAACTGCCAGAGGATCATTGCTATTTCTCCCAGTCTCTGAATTACAAGCAAAACATCTTTTATTTCCTTTTTTCTTCCTTCTGAAATAATCACCCAAGCCTAAAGAGATATTCTATTCATGTCCTAAATTGCTTCCCTTTCCTGGTCAGCTTACTTGGAAATAGTCACACAAATTGCAGCCCAGGAATGTTCTTTTGTACTCCTTTGAATTAGCTGGTACAGGGGTATAAAACAGGAGAGGTTTATAATGAATGTTAGGAAGAAATTCCTCCCTGTGAAGGTGGGCAGGCCCTGGCACAGGGTGCCCAGAGAAGCTGTGGCTGTCCCTTCATCCCTGGAAGTGTCCAAGGCCGGGTTGGGCAGGGCTTGGAGCACTCTGGGACAGTGGAAGGTGGAAGGGGGTGGAATGAAATGAGCTTTAAGGTCCCTTCCAACCCACACCATTCTGGTTCTTTTATGAGACATCTTCTCATCCTTTCCTGGAGGAAAACCTAAACAAAAAGAGCATTTAGGAAGCTAACAACTTGTGCAACACAAAGTGTCCTACATGAGAAAAACTGCAAAAGAGTAATTAAAAAATAATAACAAGGAAGATGTGGCCTTTTGCAGAATTAAGTAATCAAGAAGTTCATCTGATCAGCACAAATCAAATTATTTTCTTGGTAGAAATGTCTAAAGTGGTATTGGATTTAAGGAGCTTGCAGAAGTAGGTACACATTTTAATTGCTAGGAAAATAAAGGCAACCACAGTGCACTGAGCTGACTGATGTAATTGCAGTTGTTATAGGTAAATTAGTGATTCAGCCAATTTAATAATAATAAGAAAAAAATTGAGATTTTATTTCGTGATCAAGATACAATTTGGGTAGCCACAATTAAAGGGACAGCACCGAGCCCGGGATCGGCGTTGGGTGAACTCTGGTCTGACCTCTATCGCACCGGAACCCCCTCTGTTCACAAATGCCATCTCCATCGGGTTGGTTTTGTACAGTTTTTTCTGCCTGAGGCAGAGGTTCTCCTGTTCCTTTGTAGCTTCACGTATTCATGAGGTTTCCTTTCTCTGTGCTGGACTGGACAAAGACGTTTCAGAGAAGTGATGATATCAGATGGCGAGTTATGGGAACCTGGTATTCAGATGCGAAGGGCTAACGACCCTGGTTATCTCCATCGTGGGCACTTGTCAGTCGATCACCACCTGGGTGTTCTCCAATCAGTCCCAGGAAGGGTTCATCTCTGCTGGAGCCACGTCTTTTAGTTTGTGAATCAAGCTCTCCTCCACTGCCAGTGGTTTCACAATCCTGTGAAGCAATCCTCCCCAGCCCCTGCTTGTGGGTTTAAACCTTTAGAGATTTTTCATACATGCACAACTTGTTTATGAACATGAGTTATTTCACAATCCTTTCTATATTTCATAGGAGCATGAATTAATCCATACCATCTAACACAGGGTGAAAGGGTGTAATTACATTATTTTGTAATAGTTATATTATTTCAGAGAAGGTATGATATAAAAAACAGCAGATGAATGTGACAAAGGCTTATTTTTCTGAGCAGACACTTAGTCCTGTAAGGAATGAGGAGTGTGTAGGGAATGAGGATTGAGTAGGGAAGGAGGAGTGTGTAAGGATGAGGAGTGTGTGAGGATGAGGAGTGTGTAGGGAATCAGAGAATCACAGAATCACAGGGTTGGAAGAGACCTTCAAGATCATCGAGTCCCACCCAGCCCCAACACCTCAACTAAACCCTGGCACCCAGTGCCACATCCAGGCTTTGTTAAACACACCCAGGGATGGTGACTCCACCACCTCCCTGGGCAGCCATTCCAGAACTTTATCACTCTTTCCATGAAAAACTTTTTCCTGATATCCAACCTATATTTGCCTTGGTGCAGCTTGAGGCTGTGTGCTCTGGTTCTGTCAGTGCTGCCTGGAGAAAGAGCCCAAGCCCAGCTGAGCACAGGCACCTTTCAGGAGCTGTGGAGAGTGATGAGGTCAGCCCTGAGTCTCCTTTTCTCCAGGCTGAGCACCCCCAGCTCCCTCAGTGGTTCCTCTCAGGGTTTGTGTTCNAAGGAATAAAGAGGGTGCAGGGAATGAGGAATGTGTAACCATGTGGAGTGTGCAGGGATGAAGCTGAGCAGGAGGAGTGCTGGGCAGGTGCAAAAGGCTGGGCCAGTACCCAAACCCATTCCCCAGTAACAGCACTGCCATCTCCCCTCCTGTGTGGGGAACCTGCTGAAGCAGAGCTCACCTTTTCTTCACACACCCCCAAATGTAGAAGTTGGGGGTGCCTGGCCCAGCATGGTTTATTTGATCAGCTCAGCGATCCTTCAGTCAGTTCCTGTGGGATCCATGGGAGTTTCCTCCTGTAGTCACTGCAAACACACTGAGAATTTCTCAAGAGTGACAAGAGCACTCTTCAGCAGCAATGTCACCAGCAAAACAAGCTGAGAAACAGATAAATATTGTGACAATGTCACTTCATCCACACAATGAAGACAAGAAACCTGCTCCAGGAGGAGCATTTCAGAGAATACTGCTGTGTTTAATAAAACATTTTGGATTTAATGAAGTGTCCATCATGGGAAAAAAATTTCTAATTCAATATTTGAAGCAACTATACCCGGGGGGGAGGTTTAAAAGCCTTGTGGATGTGGCACTTAGGGACATGGTTTAGTGGCTTGGCTGGTTTAGTACTGGGGGAATGGTTTAGACTCCATGGTCTTGAAGGTCTTGTCCAACCAAAACAATTTTCAAGAATCTGAAGGAGGAAGGGCCCTGGATCTCCTTCCTGCATTCTCAGAATGCTGGGAGGGAACCATAAATCCATAAACCATCAGGGCTTCATTAAAGCCAAGGGAAATAGGAGACTCTACAGGACTACAAGACAGGTCTGCCCTCCCATGTTCAACTCTTGGTGAGAGAAAATAAAAAATCTGAAATCTGAAATCCCTTTCCCCTGAGATTTGGGAAGAGCAAGAGAACCAGAGGGAATTTCACTCTGAACACTGTCCCTGTGATAAGCTGCACGAGCAAAGCTCCAAGAAGTGGGGTAAGGACAGGTAACTTCTGAAATGCTCTGCACCAGCAATGGCAGGGGATCAGCTGAGGGGGCTGTCACCTGGGAACAAAAGACATCAAAGTCTGCAGGCAAATCTGCTTTTCTTCTGTTTTCCTCAAATATGTTGGGTTTGATGCCAGCCTTGGCAGAGCCACCTATTTATAGCTGTTGGCCAATGACAACAACAAGATTTGAAAATCAAATGCAGAGCATCCCAACCCCTTGGGAACAGATTTCCTGCACCTTGGGCTCCTTAAACAAAGCTGACTGGGAGGAAAAACTGAGCTCTGTAAAGCAGGGAGGGCAATGATGGTCTCTCATAGTCTGTCATTCACTTCTCTCCAAAAATATATGAGAAGTCACAGCAAATCAGAAGGAACAGCCCATCGAGGGTGAGGAGAGATGCAGAGCCATCCTGGCTTCCCAAATGTCACACTGCAGCTCCTCACTGAGCCACTGCTTGTCTCCAGCTTGGTGAGTTCAGGGTCTGCAGCATTTGTTAGACATGAAATCACTCAGCAAGGATTCCTTTCATACCCCCCAGTGTGGGCTGGGAAGTGATCCTCAAAGGTACTGTGGCTGACTGTTCCTTTGCATCGTGACTAAAGCCAAGCAGGAGGCTCACAGGGATTGCTCATGGCTCTGCTGGGGCTGTGATTTTCCCCATGGATGCTTTCCTCCACCCATGCACAGCTCTGCCTGTCCTCAGGCTCGGTCAAAGGCCAAGCCTGCCCACACCTTGCATTTGTGTTCTCTTTGTGTCTCTTCCTCTTAGGATCTTCTTTTTGTGACTCTCTGGGGCCTGGAAGTGTTTTATTGGGACCTGAGAGGGACCTATTCCCTGACATTCTCCTGGAAATGCCCTGAAGAAGGCAGTCTCAGTTCATTTCACTTTCTGCCCCATTTCATTTGCAGGATGCTCCTGCTCTGGGATGGTGGATGCTGTAAGGAGTGCCTGCACCAGTGGTGCTGCCCATGTGTCTGAGGTTGAAAGATGTGGTTTGGGGGTGTATATTTTATTTGCCATCTGTCAGAGGTGGGGCAGTTCTCTCCTGTTCATTGGGCAGTTTTTTCTTTCTCTCTCCCACAGCCAATCCTCCCTCCAGGAGATCTCTTCTGTCCATGGCCAGTGAGTGTCCCTGCAGGGCTGAGAAAATTCCATCATCCCATGGGGAGATGCTCTGCCCAGGGGAGGAGCCAAGCATTCCTACCTGGATCCAATCTGAGCCTGGGAACAGCACAGCAGCCTTTGCCCACTGCATTCCCAGAGGAGCAGCTTTCTCCTGCACTGCATTCCCAGAGCAAGAGCAGGCCCATCTCCAGCAGCCCTGGAGCTTCAGAGGAAAACTCCCCCCTTCTGCAGGATCCCTGCTCCACCAGAGCCACCCCTGGCACTGCAGGAGGAGCAGCCACCATGGAATGGGACTGGGCAACCCTGACCCACAGGGGGTCAGCTCCTCTTCTCACTCTGGCAGTGGGTTGTTTTCTTTTTTGTACTATTGCATTTGTATTTTTAATTTTCCTGTTAAAGAACTGTTATTCCTATTCCCATATCTTTGTCTGAGAGCCTTCTAATTTCAAAAGTATAATAATTCAGAGGGAGGGGGTTTGTATTTTCTATTTCAGGGAGGCTCCTGCCTTCCTTAGCAGACACCTGGCTTTTCAAACCAAGACACCATGGCAAGGGGCTGGAACCTGAGGATTTCGAAGAGCCCTTCCAGCTAAAACCATCCTGGATTCCATTATTCCCTTATTCCCTGATTCTGTGTTCTTGGATAACTCTCCAGGACAAGGCTGCTACCTGTGTGGCCTCAAAGTGCTTCCCCAGAGCCACTGACTCATTAAATGAGTCCCTTTAGCTTTGTTGTCCACTGAACCCCTTGTTTTATACCAGTGACCCATGATTAAAACTCCCAGCTGAGGGTCCCTATCCAGGGGATTTAGGATTTCTGGGAAATCCCACAGAAGCTTTTGGTACAGGGTTAAGAAATCCTTGTGCCAGCTCTGTCCTTCCATCCCTGATGCCAGATGGGCACTGCCAGGGTACCTGGGGGAGGGCAGAGGGGCAGGGGTAGCACAGGCAAACACACACAGCTGGTTCCAGAGCAGCTCCAGCAGGGGGAACACCAGGAGACCCCATCTCCAGACCCCTGAGAGTGTTCCACACTCAGGGATGGGCAGCTCCCCCCGCAGCGCAGGGACAGGGAGGGCTGCAGGGCTCTGGCACAAACCCAGCCCAGCCCCTGTGTGGGTCTCAGGCAGCCTCACAGGGAGAGGGGCTCCCAGCAGTGCTCTACTCCTCCTGATGACATGGGATGGTCCCAGGAGTTCCTGACTAATTTTCTGATGTTTTCCCATCCTTGTGCCCTTCAGGCCACATTCCTTACTTTAATTTTGTTCTGAGACCAGGCAAACCGAGAAGCCAAGGCAAGCCCTGCTGTTCCAAATAAATGACAGAGCGAGGCTGTTTTGATGCACAGAAGTTACGTGAGGGTTTTTTCTTGCCAGAGTAGAGTTTAATTTTCCATAAGGAAGCTGCTGAGAAATGTTTCTGGAAAGATGTAGGGGATGAAGGATTTATAAAGTCACATTTTTTCTGCTTCAGCTGCTGGATGCCTCCCCACCAACCTCTCCCTTGCTTTCCCCTGGGCCCAGCTCTCCAGCTTTACCAGGTTAGCATTGAGTTAACATCTCTGATATGCAGCAGCAAAGAAAAGCAGGGGTTTAACAAGATAAAACAGGAAAATAAATACATTTACTACTGTTAGCAGCCCTGCTGGTTTAAGTGGGGATGGACGGAAGTGCTGTGCAGAGTGAGTTTAAAACCATCCTGTTCTGTGCAGAAGGTATTTCAGGACTCACCAAACAACACAGAGAGCTCAGTGTCCAGCCAGCCAGAATGTCTCATGAGGAGTTACAGAATTCCTGTCCATTTATCCCTGCAATAGTTCTCAAGGATAACCCATAACCATGCCCCTGTCCTTCAGGGACACAGAGTGCCAGGGTCCCTTTTTGGTTTCTTGTAGTGAATTTTCTTCCACAGGTACAGATACTGCCCAAAAGATTGTCAGAAGTGTCTTCCTGGCAGGAATTGAGCTGCTGTGGATCCACTGGCACAAATGGGGATTCTTAGAGAGCATCCACAGAACATTGGGTTCCACTCAGATTGAGGCTTAAAGAAACAGCAACAGATGCCTAAAGCCAGAGGTACTTTAAAATAAAGGAAATTAACAAAACAAAACAAAACAAAAAAAAAAAAAAAAAAAAAAAAAGAAAAGAAAAGAAAAATTAAAGCCTCTTCTAAACCACTGCATTTTCAGAAAAAGAGGCGCAAAACTGATCTTTTCAGCCAGTTCCAGATGACAGATTTCATGGTGAATCCTCCTCTCTGAGGCCTTCTTCTCCCCTCACCATTGCTCTAAAAGATCATCCAGGCTCTTCCTACGACTTTTCCCTGTATTCCTTCCATTGTCACCAGGCTCACAGTCAAGGATATTGTTCATTCCAGATTTTCCATGCTCTGCTTTGGGTCATTCACCAGAATTAACAGCGTGTTCCAGTGTGCTCCCTTCCAGCTACCAGCTCTCCTCACTCCCTGATACAGGATGGGGTGTCATCCATCAGATTCCTTCATTCAGGGACAGAAACAAGCCCAGCTGCAAGGAACTCCTCATGGAGAGAGGTGAGACTCTCTGGAAACAAAGGGTCAAGAAATTGCATTCCCCCCTTTCCTTGTGCAGGATTTCCATATCCCTGTTGTGTTAAGCTATCTATTTTTTTGGTTTGGGTTTTTTCCTTTCACACATCCCACTTTTCTTTAATTGGTTATGATGCTTCCGTTGGTTAATTATTCCATTTCCATGCTGTGCAGAAGAGGAAACCCCACTCATTTCATGGACTGCTTGTGCAGTTAATCAGATCACCATCACTCACTGATGGTGTCATCCCAAATTCCACATCCAGATGTGTCCTGGCCTACCTTCACTGGAAAATTGCCCCTTCCTGAGACCTCAGACCTCCTCTTTGCAGCATTCCCACTGCAAGTGCCCTACCCAGTGTCCAGCAGGGATTGAACCCCTCGGCTCCATCTGGGGGCAGGGACATCACTCCCTCCCCAGGAGAGGGACACAGCAGGGCAGGGAAGCTCAGTGACACCACTCCATCACTTCAGTAGGTCACAGCCTTGCCTGAAAGCACTTTTTGGCCCACATCCCACCTCCCCTGGGCAGGGTAGCTGATCCAGCACAGGCAGCTCTGGAATCAGGGCGGCCACTCCACTGTTCCTGGAGCTGGAGCAGGTAAAGCCCAGTGGGGGATCCCCAGATCAGAGCTGGCAGAAAGTAACTCCATCTGACTGCTGAGCAGCTTTGCTCTTCCCTGCCTTACTTTTCTTATCCTTAAATGCCTCCCTCTCTCCTCTCCCACACAGAGAGCATTTCCAGGAGACCTGAGCTCCTGTGGTGTCTCCTTGCAGTCAGCTTCCAGAGCAGCTTGGAATTTCAACACATCCCTCAGAGAACCGGAAGGAAAAGTCACCAGGAGTGGACTTCCCTTGCTTTTTTAACTAATAATTTCTTGGTTTTTAGTTTTCAAAGCCAAGCCCTTATCACTTAAAAAAAAAAAAAAAAAAAAAAAAAAAAAAAAAAAAAAAAGACACAGAAGACATCAAAGTTTCCATCAGATTAGTCCTGAAACTTCAGAATTTTATTATAAATAAAAATAAATCATTTCTCCTTTCTTGAGTGTGCAGATTTAAGAGACTGAATAAACATTTTGGCTTTTAATAAAACATCCCTTTTCTACTCTTATGATAGCACAGAGAATTTGGAATCATAGACAAATTCAAAGCAGGCAACTTCAAGGTTGGATCAGGTCACCGAGAGCCTTGTCCGTCTGTGCTCTGAAACCCTCCTGGAATGTTCATCCCTCATATTCATGGACAACCTGTTCTGGTGCCTCACAACTCTGGGAACTCAACAGCTTCACCCAAGGTTCTATAAAAGGTTCAGAAACCTGCAGGGAACTAAATGAAAATGGCAGAATAAATTGCTTTACACAACCCGTATGATTAAGGGAGCCTTCATCAGAATGCAGATGTAAAGAGACGTGGCAAACCAGGTCAGACTGGCTCTGCTACCCTCTGTTTGTGGTCTGTCAGGAAGAACTCCAAAGGGATAAATATCTGGTTGCCTCACCAGTTAAAGTGCTTTAACACTCGGTTCTCCTTCGGTGTTTCATTTTCTTCTCAGCCCATCTCACCGCGGACGGTTTAAGTGGACACATCTCCACCAGAGCCTTCTGGAATCTCTCAAGTGCATCCTCATTTTGGAAAAAGCACAGGGAGTATGATGAGGGCCCAGCTTCGTTCTGAGAGGTCCCTGCCTGCTCACCCATCACCACAGGGTTCCTGCAGAGGCTCCTGCCCAAAGGGATCTGCTGGAAGGCTCTGCTGCTGTCTTGGTTTGAAAAGAAAGGTGTCTGCTAAGGAAGGCAGGAGCCTCCCTTGAAATGGAAAATGTAAACCCTCTCCCTCTGAATTATTATTATTTTGAAATTAAGGGGCTCTCAGGAAAAGATATGGGAATAGGAATAACAGTTCGTTAACAGGAAAATTAACAGGAAAATTAAAAATACAAATGCAATAGTACACAAACAGAAAACAAACCACTGCCAGAGTGAGAAGAGGAGCTGACCCCCTGTGGGTCAGGGTGTTGCTCAGTCCCATTCCATGGTGGCTGCTCCTCCTGCAGTGCCAGGGGTGGCTCTGGTGGAGCAGGGATCCTGCAGAAGGGGGGAGTTTTCCTCTGAAGCTCCAGGGCTGCTGGAGATGGGCCTGCTCTTGCTCTGGGAATGCAGTGCAGGAGAAAGCTGCTCCTCTGGGAATGCAGTGGGCAAAGGCTGCTGTGCTGTTCCCAGGCTCAGATTGGATCCAGGTAGGAATGCTTGGCTCCTCCCCTGGGCAGAGCATCTCCCCATGGGATGATGGAATTTTCTCAGCCCTGCAGGGACACTCAGTGGCCATGGACAGAAGAGATCTCCTGGAGGGAGGATTGGCTGTGGGAGAGAGAAAGAAAAAACTGCCCAATGAACAGGAGAGAACTGCCCCACCTCTGACAGATGGGGATAGAACACACACAGATCTTACAACCCAGGACAGCTGTCCTGGGAGATCCCTGGAAAATCCACTGTGCATACCACCCTGCTGCATCCATTCCCTGCTGCAGCTCCACAATCCAGAGCCTATTTAGATGCTCTTATTAACAGTTTTGTTCTCTCACTTCTCAAGCTGACAGTTTATTTTCCCTCTTCCTGGTTGCTGCCATCACACCAGCGAATATTTACAGCCATCTATACCCCCTGGCCATGCATTTTCCAGACAACTGGCTCATGGGATAGGAACTCTCCCTGAAAGGAGAGGTAGGGAACTGTCATAATTGTGACAGAGACAATACAAAGCAACACACTCCATTTTCAGAAGGCTTCAAACCCATTTTTATTATAGCATGCCTGCTTTTTATACATTCTTACAAAACTCCTGAGTTTACATTTCACTCATTGGTCAGGAAAGACAAACAAAGTGCTCATTGGAACAGGCATTTGCATGTTTCTCTTATTTATCCTTCTTTCTTTCTTGGTTTCTCTGTCAATGACCTAAGTAGAAAATTCTTTCAGGGGTGAACATGGATCCTCTTCTCAAACTTCTCTCTGGCTCACAGAAGTCACTGTAAAACTTCTTCCACAGGGAGCTCTAAATAGAACTAAGGATGAGCCTCTCAAGGTGCACAGGCTTCTTGTGGCTCCCTTAATTTCCTCCCAAACTCCCCAGCATATGGAAAATTAAGACCCCACATTAAAAGAGTTCAAAAGTTGTTTCTAAAAAGCACCCCACAAGGTGGGGAGGGAATCCAGGGGGAATTTCTTCATGGAAATGGTTGTTAATCATTGGAAGGGGCTGCCCAGGGAGGTGGTGCAGTCCTCATCCCTGGAGGTGTCCAAGGAAGGACTGGACATAGCACTCAGTGCTCTGGGCTGGGGACACGGTGGGGATCAGGTACAGGTTGGACTTAATGGTCTGAGAGATTCCGGGATTCTGTGACCCAGATCTGGTGCAGCTGTATCCTGCTGTTGGGCTGCTGGGAAAGAGCTGGGAGGGCTCTTGCTGTGCTCAAGCCCTTTGGTCCCAGCCTGGCCTGACCACAGCTAAGCCTGGGCTTGGCCTTGCTGATCCCGGCTTGGCTTCCCGGCTGGATCCAGGATCTGTCTGGACAAGACTGGCTGAGCCCAGCCATGGCTGCTGGACCCTCTGCTCTCAGCCAGGCCCTGGGGGCTGCAGTAGGGCATCACTCCTGCCTCACTGTTCCAGCTCCTGCCTCGTGTTCCCCTTGGAACAGCCCCCTCTGCTTCTCCTGCCAATTTATATCTGACTGTACTTGTTGGAAAACACAGTGCAGCAAGGCAGGGAGAGTGGGAGAGCATCTTCCTTCCTCTTGTTATAAAACAGAGCCGAGTTGTTTCTGTGTTTGCAGAGCTTGTTGCTGATATTTTCCTTCCTGTGTTTTTCCCTTAGGCACCTCTGCCCACCAAAAAAAAAAAAATTCCCACCATTTGATTGGAAAGGAGCCAGTTGCTGGGTGAGTCACTCCTATGGATTCACACTCAGGGCTGTCTGTCACTCTGTTGTTGGCCTTCTCAGTCACTAATTGGGATGTGCTGTTCCCAGTGCCAGGCAATCCTGGGAAAGGCCAGTTCCTCTGGGAGCTGGGACACCACACAGCTCTCCATCCTTGGGACACCTCAGCCCTCATCCCAACCTCTCTGCTGCTGCAGATAGAGAGCCTGAATGGATGCTTTGTGCAAATAGAACATTAATTTTCCTGACAGGGTAATAATAAAGCCACTAAATCAGTAGTGGGTTTTTTTGCGTTACACACACTATTTAAATGACTTGTCATCCCTACAAATTGTGCACTGGATAAATGACTGCTCCAATGTTTACACATGTGACTTGCAATTGAGACTTTCTAGCCATGAAGTGGCATTAGTGAAGAAAAATGTGCTGGGCAGTGATAGTCCTCGAATAATTCACTCTTCCTGAACAGGAACTGTCTCTCCTGAAGTGCTTTAATGCTGAGATCAAAACATGACCTCCTGAGCCACTGTTTAATCTGCATCAGAAGGTGAAAATTAGGGGATATTCTCCAGGATCCTGCTTCTTGTGGGTGCAGGTGCTCACAAAGCTCAGAGCAAGCCGCCATAAGGTGTGAGCTCCCTCTCTCCTCACCACCAAGAGTTAACCTCAACCAGGGATTGCTCCAAGCAAAGTTCAGCCTCTGCTTCAGTGTGGATGGGATGGACAGGTTTGCCAAAAGCAGTTCCAGGGAGAGGAATTCTGGTATTAGGAGTTGCTCTCCAGGATCCTGAAACTGTTCTGACCTGGGGCTGGTGTCTGCTTTGCTCCAGAGCGTGTCCTTGGGAAGGCCCTGCCCTGCTGGAGGCTCAGCAGGGAGCACAGGCAGCTCCTACCACACAGTGCTGTGTTCTTTGGGCACAGCTCAGTGTGCAAGGCAAGGACTCCTGGCTTTGGAGGAACTGCAGAATCACAAGGTCAATGAAGCTGGAAAAGGCCTTTGAGATCATTGAGTGACCCAAAACTGCTTTGTCAACCAGACCATGGCAAGTCCAGTCTTCCCTTAAACACCTCCAGCCACAGCTGTGAAACCACAGTGCCTGCAGGAACAGCTCAGGGGAGGCTGACAGACACACACACGAGGACTTACCCCGCACCTTTTGGCAAGGTCAGACTGGATTCTTTAGTTTTATCTCCCTGTGGCCAAGTCTAAATTGTGAACTGGTCTCACTTGCACTGGAGGATGCCCAGACATGATTTGGACACACCAAACGAGCCAGTTTTGGGGGTTGACCCCACCCCATCCACGAGGAACCGTTGCTTTTCCATAGGAACAGGTCCTTGTGGAGGACTGAGAAGAAAAATTCCCATTCCTCCCTGCCTGCTGGAGCAGCAGCTCAGCTAAGTGACAGGTAGTTGTGAATGGACTGACATTTATACTTCTTAATCTCTGCAATGCTCTCACAAAAGATCATGTGCTGAGATCTCTCCTGGTGCATGTGGAGGGCATTGGATGAAAGATTTACAGGGACAACACAAAGTTCTTTTCCATTCAGTGGCTTTTCTGTCTATTTAGTGTTGGAGTCAAGTATTCCAGGAGGAGGTTTGAGCCTGAAAAAGAGCTGTTTCTTTCAAGCCTCCCGTCTTCAGCTATGAGAGAGCAGCAAATGCAGTGAAAAGAGTGTCCTGTCCCAGGAGCACATTTGGTGACAAGGGCTGGAGTTCAAGTGGTTTTGGCAGGAAAGGACTGTGACCTGCAGCTGGCAGGTCCCTCTCACATCCTGCACAATCACTGTGATTTTGAGATTCTCATGTGGATAACAGCAATTGCTCAGTTTGAAGCATTTAGAGCTATCATGGGGGCTGGAAGGAATCACTTCTGGGATCAGAAGCTGCCTGCAAACCTTTTGCTGGCTCTGCTGAAAGGAGATTCAGAGCGTGGGGCTGGGCAGGCTGGGGGGAACAAGTCTGCAATGAAAATTCCTGACAGTTCAAGGCTTTGCTCCAAGGACAGCACTGGGATGTCAGGACTGGGACTAAGGTGGGCAGGTCTGTGTGCCTAGGGCCAGATGAGGCAGGAGGAACCCCCCCTTTTGCCCTTCCCCTCCTCATCCTCGCTGCTGGAAGCAACCTGCTGGCCTTGGGACAGCCCCATGGTGTGAAGTCCTCTCGAGCTTTCTGCTTTGCTCTGCATTTAAAAAAACATGCTCTACATGTAAAAATACAACCTCAAAACATCAAGATCAGTAAAGAAAAAATCAAGTCCCACACAAGAAAGATAAGTAGATACCTTAATCTTAAAACTGAAATCTTCTTGTAAAACAATATAGAAAGACTCTTTTTCCCTATAACACATGAAAGTATAGGGAAATGAAAGTGTTCAAATTGTAAATATTGAGCAAACACTTCTGGGCCACACTTCTCTATGTGTGACCATGAAACAGTCACTGTCCTTCCCTGCCCCTTCAGATGCCCTTTCCCATCCCAGCCTTTGCAATATTCACTCATGGACCACGAGTGCCTCAGATTTACAGCCCCGTGGGGAACAGACTTAGCAGGTACAGTCCTTGACTGAACCCAGGCAAATCATCCCTGTGGGAATCACTGCAGGACTCTTCTCCTTGCCACTTGAGAAATTCCTTTGGCAAATGAAGAAATCCTTACTCAGCTGCCCCTTTGGAGGGAGAGGCAGCCATGGAAGTGAGTAATGCTGTGACTTCATCTGCCCCTCAGACCCTGCTGTTTTGCTGCCTGCCCAAACTTTGTCTCTATATTAAGCTGCACATCTTTGATTCCCCAGCCTTCCTGGGAAGCTTCCAAGGCTTCTTGCTTCGAGGCTCGTGCTGTGGCACTGTTCCTATTACCAGCCAGAAAAGTTTGGGAGTTCAGAACAAGGTAAAGTTACACAACCTCGATTAAAATAACACCACAGCAATGAGCTCTGCTTTCCCTGTCCCAGTAACAGCCACCCTGCTCTCTTCCAAGGGAAAGTCATGCTGAAGTTTGCTGCCTGCACGAGCCTGAGCCCCTGGTGTTAATCCCCAGCCCTCTCCAGCCCTGGATTTCAGCTCCTTGCCATGCCTGGTAGTTCACAGTCAGGCAGCAATGATTTTTCAGAACCATTCACCCACTGTGCTCAAGTTCCCTGGAAAGGTCTGACTGGGAGATGAGCCTTTACTCCTTTACATGACTGTGTCCCTTCCAAAGTGGGCTGTGGGGTGGTGGCAGGGACAAGCCCTGCTCTGGGGTGGCCATGCAGCACAACAGGGACAGGCTGTGTTCAAGGGGAGCACTTTCCTCCCAGTAAACCACAAGGAAGCTACTTCAGTACCAAAACACCACAATTAAAAGTAGCAGATTTATCTCATTGGTGTACCACAAAACCGATGCTGCCTCTGCACTGAACAGCCAGGAGCACCCTCCGTGTTGGACAAGAGATCACAGAATGTCCTGAGCTGGGAGGGAGCCAGAGGATCACCCAGCCCAGCCCCTGGCCCTGCACAGACACCCCAACAGCCCCACCCTGTCCATCCCTGGCAGCGCTGTCCCAACGCTCCTGGAGCTCTGGCAGCCTCGGGGCCGGGACCATTCCCTGGGGAGCCTGGGCAGTGCCAGCACCCTCTGGGGAAGAACCTTGCCCTGAGATCCAGCCTGAGCCTGCCCTGACACAGCTCCAGCTGTTTCTGCCCCTCTGACTGCTTCATTTTCTTCTTCTTTTTTTTTTTTT
>WBNO01020648.1:134327-144368 GCA_013400575.1 Peucedramus taeniatus
TTTTTTCTTTCTCCTTGTTTTTTATTCTCTTGCATGCAGCTGTTTCCCTTGAACAAACCCTGCACATCTCGTGCCTTACAAAGCCCCAGCTCAGTTCTGGGGTCGGATTTCTGAGCCCTCCCTGCCGTGCCAGCTGCTCCCTGAGCACACACCAACACATTCCTGGGGCCGCAGGATGAGCCGGGCTGTTACTTACTGAGCATCGGGTTACAGGCATTTGCAAAGGGCCACTGGCACCTCAGCTGTCGCTGGCTTAAAATAAGTAGAGTTGCTGGGTCTGGTGGCTCTGCACCTCGTTGTGACAGTGCTGTGTTAAAGACAAGGTCCCAACAAGGTTTTGATTCTGCTCTCAGCAAGATGCTGCAGAAGAGCTAAGCGTAGACATCATTTAATCACAGCTTTATAGACCTCTTAAAGCACCATGAAAGAAATATGTTCCTCAGCCCAGGCAGTGCGTTTTATTATGCTCATCCAACAGCATAACCTTAGTTTAACTCCAGGTTAATGAAACTTAGGGTAGCACTGAAAGAATAAAAAGTGCCGGGGAGCAACGTGAATCCTAAATCTACATTTTTCAGAGGTACAACCTTAGATTTGACCTCGGGAACAGACTTGCGAAAGCTGAACTAAAACTTTTACTGGAGACTCCAAAGTCAGGCTGAATGCTGTGGAAGTTCTTGGGCATGGACTTGGGTCCATGAAGGGTTCCCAATGAGGCTTGTGTTTCCTCTCTTTACATCACAGTGTTGGGCAACAACTGCCTGCCAGGCTTGGAGCAGCTTTCTAGTACACTACTTCAAATAAATACACTCACTCCTTCCCCATTAAAATATGCTGGAAAACCTTTCCATGAGAAATGCTTCCATGGGCACTTTTTAAATGAGCAAAGCTCATGAGAGCCATAAATTGCTGCAGCAGTGCAGTAAGGGCTGGGAGAAACCTGCCTGCTCTTGCCTGGGTCAGGGGTGATCTGAAGGCTTTTGGGGTGATTTAAAGGTGTGAAACCACATGGCTTCAGATCCTCCCTGAGGCTCTCTCGGCACTGCCCCTGCTCAGGAGCAACACCTGGAGCCCTGTGCCAGAATTCCCAGGGCTGCTGAGCTCCCAGCAGGAGAACAGAGGTACACAGCACAGGGAAAGCTCCTTGCCCTCATGCTGAGTCCTGAGACACGAGGTGTCCCCAGGATGTCCCTCCTCTGACAGGTCACGCCATGCTTTGGGTCAGGAGGGACCTCAACTAGTTCAAGGGCAGGGATGCCCCCCACTGGGTCAGGTGGCTCCAGTGCCCATCCAACCAATGCCAGGGTTCAGCTGAGGTGTTTGGGCTGGGTTGGACTCAATGATCTTTAAGTTCTCTTCTAACCCAGTCATTCTGTGAATTCTGTGAACCTGACCTCTCTAATTTCTGCCCAGCCCTTGTAAATCCTCACACCTCTCCATCCCAGCCCTTCCCTCTTCTTCCCCTCAGAGATTCAAACCTCCAGAGCCTTGAGCTACCCCTTGCTCTGGTCCCACATAATCCTCTCCTTGGCTACTGAGGAGCCCCAAATTTATTATCCAGACCTCCTCAGATCCATCCCACAGTTCCCAAATCTGTATCTGACCCAGTGGAACCCCAGCCCCAGCCCAGCTGCAGAGCTGCCCTGTCCCCCTGGGAGCAGGACTGCAGGGTTTGTCTGGGCTTGTGGGAGAAGGGGACTTGGGTTGTGACCCACTTGGCTTGTAGCTGGTGTCCCCAGCCCTGTGGCTCACTGGGAATGAGGGTCACTTGGCTGACATTTCCATGCAGGAATGCACAGCCCATCTCTGGGTTCAGCTGCACTCCTCAGGCTGTGCAGGAGGTGAGGGAAGAGGCTGGATTGTGGATTCCTGCAGGAGATGGAGAGTGGGGAGAGACAGGAGCTCCTGCCTTCCCAGACCCTGCAAACAGGCCCAGCTGTGCCTTGGCAAAACTGCCAGGGAGCAGGAGAGGAACCAGCCCTGCCATGAGAGATGCTGTGCTGGGTCTGCCTAAGGAGGCAAAAGCCTTTTGCAGAGCAGGAAATGCCTGCAGGAATCCTTCTTTCTGCTGAAGTCATGCTGATATGCCTGGGGAGGAAAAGGCTCTGGGGGACTTCACTGAGGCCTTCCAGTGAAGGGCAGGGGACTTACAAAAGAGGGAGAGCCACTTTGTGCTTGGGCTGGTAGGGGTAGGACAAGGGGAAACTGAAAGAGGAGAGATTTAGCTGAGAAACGAGGAAGAAATTCCTCCCTGTGAGGGTGCTGAGGCCCTGGCACAGGGTGCCCAGAGAAGCTGTGGCTGCCCCTGGATCCCTGGCAGTGTCCAAGGCCAGGTTGGATAGGACTTGGAGCAACCTGGGATAATGAAAGATGCCCCTGCCCATGGCAGGGGGTGGAATGAGATGGGTATGAAGGTCCATCCAACCCAAACCATCCTGGAATTCTGTGATTCCACAATAATATCCCTGTTATTTCACCACCAGTGCAACTCCTGCATTCAGGCTAACTCGGCCCATCTTTGGGAGGTTTTACTTTTGCAGTGGATAAATATGAGCCATCCAAGCCCTTCTGTTCTGCATTCCCACCCATGGGCAGCACAGGATTTGGAAGGAACGTGCTTGCCACAGCTGAGTTCCTGTATCTGCAGGGTGCTCATGGGTTCTGTTTGCCTTGAGCCTCCAGCTGGGATGCCAACCCAAATCAGGGCTCTGCTGTGCTCCCAGCCAGGAACAAACCCTGTCATGCAGAGTTTGCAGCCAATAAAGGAGAGGCAGTGCCTTTGCCATGTTATAGGCTAGAAACACAGACCTAAGGAGCCTATTTAAAGTATATTTAAGCTTCAGGAAAGACCCTCCTTGACCTCCCCAGGTTTTGGATCCCACTCAGGGAAATTAAACAAGTTGCCAAAATTCACACAGTGAGTTTGTAGAAAAGCCAGAACCCAAAAGCTGGATTTGCCAAGGCCCAGCACTCGTGCTCCAGCCAGCCCGATGCTGGAGGTGCTGGAATGGCAATGACAATCTGCACAAGTGTGAAATCCTCACTGCCAGCCTGGCAGTGCTCTCAGTTCCCTGACCTGCTCCATTGCTCACATCCAGGATTTTCCTTGAGCAGGCAGGGATTACAGAGCAGAGCCAGCACTGCCAGTTCCATGGTAATTCACTGGCCTCAGGGAAAAGGGAAAGAGGCTCTTTTTCAGTGTCTATGTTGGAAATGGGGCTGTGTGTTCTATTTGCCATCTGTCAGAGCTGGGGCAGTTCTCTCCTGTTCATTGGGCAGTTTTTTCTTTCTCTCTCCCACAGCCAGTCCTCCCTCCAGGAGATCTCTCCTGTCCATGGCCAGTGAGTGTCCCTGCAGGGCTGAGAAAATTCCATCATCCCATGGGGAGATGCTCTGCCCAGGGGAGGAGCCAAGCATTCCTACCTGGATCCAATCTGAGCCTGGGAACAGCACAGCAGCCTTTGCCCACTGCATTCCCAGAGGAGCAGCTTTCTCCTGCACTGCATTCCCAGAGCAAGAGCAGGCCCATCTCCAGCAGCCCTGGAGCTTCAGAGGAAAACTCCCCCCTTCTGCAGGATCCCTGCTCCACCAGAGCCACCCCTGGCACTGCAGGAGGAGCAGCCACCATGGAATGGGACTGAGCAACACCCTGACCCACAGGGGGTCAGCTCCTCTTCTCACTCTGGCAGTGGTTTGTTTTCTTTTTTGTACTATTGCATTTGTATTTTGAATTTTCCTAGTAAAGAACTGTTATTCCTACTCCCATATCTTTGTCTGAGAGCCTTCTAATTTCAAAAGTATAACAATTCAGAGGGAGGGGGTTTGTATTTTCTATTTCAAGGGAGGCTCCTGCCTTCCTTAGCAGACACTGTCATTTCAACCCACGACATTCAGGGATTGAGATTCCTCGGTATCTCCAGGGTGCCTCATGGTGCCCCGAGGAGGCAGCTTGGGGCAGCTCAGGCACCAGATTTCCAGGGTGAGAGATCTCTGATGGGTTTGCAGGATGCATCCCAGGGATGTTTGCTTTGCTGCAAGCCAAGCAGGAGTCCTGGGGGTCAGCAGACACTGCCTGCTCCAGTGACCCTCTCCCTCAGTGTGAGAGGATGAGGTGGTGGACACTGTCCAGACCATGGAAACAGAATACAAAAAGTATTCCTTTTACTCCATCAATTAAAGGTGGTTTCCCCTCTTCTTTCATCCACACGTGAGTTTGGCATTGTTTTATTTGTTTGTTAAGCTGCACATTCCAGCTAAGGGGCTCTCCCTAAAGAAAAATAGTTACTGCCTTGGGCAATGGATTATTTGGAATCGCTTCATCTATCAATAAAGTGCAGCCTTCTCTGCAGGGAAATGCAGCAGCAATTTAACAGCAGGGGCCAGGAATGGAGACAACTGCAAAGAATGAACAACTGCACCAAGGAAAACTGCAAAGAAAACTGAATGTACCTAGGCACAAACAGACATCTGATTTTGGCTAAGGTCTAACAGGCAATTGTTAGAAAAGCCTCACTAAAGCTCTTCTGACTAAGTGCCCTTTAGTTTTGGATCTGATAAAAGCATCTTCTGGAGAGAAGGTGAGATGCTGAATCTATTTGAAGCAACCAATTTGAAAATCGAGTATTCTGAGGGGATTTATTTAAAGATCTTGCCACTGTTCTGAGTTCTGAAGCTCTATTTTTATGCCTTTGTTTTCATTTGAAAGAGAACACATTATTCCAACTGCCCTATGACTAGCAAAGATGATTATGAACAAGAAAAGAAATGTGCATTTCCTTCTACTCCTAGCCAAGGAATTTGCATGCTAAAATAATGGATGTGAATTTAACAAAGCAGAAAGTCCAGACATCTGTGGTGGCACCATCCCCCAGCACTTTGCTTTGTGTGGGGGATGCAGGAGATCAACAGGAGCCCTGAGAAAGGGCACAGATTTGGGGAGAGTGTATTAAGATTGGAAGTGAGCAAAGGTCCAGGATCCGAGCCCTGCTGCATCACGGTGATGCCTCAGGTTTTAGCTTTTCTATTTTTCAGATTCTGTGCTGCTTTCATGTGCACTTCTGAGCTTCATATGAGGGGATGGTGAGCTCTCTCCACAGAGTAGGGAGACAAAACAATTCCTTCTCCAGCTGGGAACCAAGGACAAATGATCCAAATCTCAGGCCCAAGAGCATAAACAACATGGACTGAAGAGAGAAAAACAAGAAGGATGGGACTGCATGGGCTGGAGCTGTAATTGGACAATTAACTTCAATATGCAAATGGAGCAGAACTGATCAAAGTGACAGACTCTGTGACCAGTTGTGCATTTTGTGACCATTTTGGTTCATCTTGGGTGCAGCCCTGGCTGGGCTCTTGTGCTGCCCAAAGTGGATCCATTGAGGAGATCCTTCTAATAAATCCCTACTTTATTCTTTAGCTCTGTCCAGCCTCTGCTCTAGGTCAGCCTTCACAAGGCATCCATGGCAGTGCCTCAGTCCTGGTTTTATGAAGATCTGGGACACACCATGGATTTCCTGTACTGCTCAGAGGGCTGTCAATGCTTTGGTTTGCTTGGGGCTGCCCAGGGGAGAGTCCTCCTTAAGAGACAGGTTTAAAATCAGTCATTTGATGGTACAGAGGTGTTATTTCTAGAGTCCAATGGTGTATTACAAGTTGTCCTTGGACATTTCATTCCCTGGCTGTGTGGCCCACAGGAACCCTGTGGATGTGACGAGCAACAGGTTTCACTGAGCAGTGCAGGCTCCACAGCAAAGCAGCCCCTCAGCCCTGCCAGGACCTTTCTGGTGCCCACCCATGCCCAGAACAGCTCACACCAGCCTGTCAGAGATTCACACAGCACTGATGGCAAAGATTTCTTTTTTTTTTTTTTTTCTTCTCCTACACAGAGAAAGAACAAATCCATGAATTTACCTCAGGAAAGGAATGAGCAGCAGGTTAATCAGAGTCCCGAGGGAGCAATGAAATGGAGAGCAAATACTTGTCTTTGCTGTTTTCCAACATTGGAACAAGTTACAAAAACCCCAGTGAAATACTGAGTGCTGATCTCAGGAGGAGAATATCCTGTCCCAAATTACAGCAGCTCCGTGGGAATCTCAAACTCAGGATGTCCAAGGTTTTGAACATGAAACAAGACTTAATACTTTAATGAAATATGAAATGAAAAATGAATTCAGCTCTACAGATATTTTTAAAAAGAATATTAAATCTTGTTTACAAGATGCAAACAGACCTCAGCCAGTAAAATGGAAAGTTGATAACTCCATGAATTTGGTCAGACTTTGTTCTCTGGCATAAGGAAAACAACAAAATTAAGAGAACCTCAGGAGTTTTTCTGCCATTTCTGGCAAAACCTGAGAAGAGGTAGATGAGGTAAAGCTGCTGAGCAGAGTAAATTTTGAACCAGGGTGCAGCACCACAGTTTTGTGGCTGCTTGATGTCATCACAAGATCTCTTTAAAGGTTGTTAGATTTGTTTCACAGGGAGTAAATTGTTCTAATAAAGCATCACACTGAAGAATTGAGAATATCTCAATGAGGAATCAATAGCCAGTAATGTGTGTCAGTGTGAGCTTGTCACCAACAGATGCAAGCAAAGAAGGAAGGTTAATATTTGGGAAGAAATAATATTCTCACCAAGCATGCAGCTTTTGAGTAATCAAACCTACCTGCACCCCCACTGCATCAGCAACTGGTCCTCTAAGAAAAAGCAAAAGGGGGTGGATGGGTTGGTGATGAATTTCAAGTTTTTCTAGATTAAACATTTTGATTTTCTCTAAATTGGATCAAAAAAAATTCTTACATGTGACGGACAGTGTCAGGATAAAATGTATCTGCTGGAATTTGAGACGGGTGCTGTCAGTGAGAGAAGGGAAGGACACATCCTGTTTGTCTCCAGCTCAAATACTCCAGATTTGAGCCACGGAGTGAAAACACCAGGATCTCCACAGAAATGAGGATAAAGGAGTGCCTAGGGAGGGTCTTCAGAACAGTTGAACACTTAGAATCAGTGGATCATGGAATGGTTTGAGTTGGAAAGGTTGTTAAAGCCCATCCCATTCCACCTCCCACTATCCCAGGTTGTTCCAAGCCCCATTCAACCTGGCCTGGCTCTTATTCCCAATGTTTCTTTGGAGAGAGGACCACCTCTGGGCAGGAGAGTGCTTGTGGGCACCCAGAGAACAGCTGGGCAGTTTTTTATTTATGGAAATGCTTTGAAAAAAGTGGAATTCCCAAGCCCACCTCACACCTCCCTCCAGCCTTGCTTGTGCCTCCCACAGGAATTCTGCAAGCAGAGAGTATCTGTCCCTCCATGCCAAGAAATCTGTCTTGGTTTGAAAAGACAGATGCCTTTTGTCTCTTTATGGCCTTAGCTGTCAGGTGACAGCTAAGGAAGGCAGGAGCCTCCCTTGAAATGGAAAATGTAAACCCCTTCTTCCAAATTATTATAATTTTGAAATTAAGGGGAGCTCAGACAAAGACAGGGGAATAGGAATAACAGTTCTTTAACAGGAAAATTAAAAATACAAATGCAATAGTACACAAACAGAAAACAAACCACTGCCAGAGTGAGAAGAGGAGCTGACCCCCTGTGGGTCAGGGTGTTGCTCAGTCC
Organism: Peucedramus taeniatus; assembly: GCA_013400575.1. Lineage (NCBI taxonomy): Eukaryota > Metazoa > Chordata > Aves > Passeriformes > Fringillidae > Peucedramus > Peucedramus taeniatus. The sequence goes on from WBNO01020648.1 coordinate 141,939, forward strand.
CATTCCATGGTGGCTGCTCCTCCTGCAGTGCCAGGGGTGGCTCTGGTGGAGCAGGGATCCTGCAGAAGGGGGGAGTTTTCCTCTGAAGCTCCAGGGCTGCTGGAGATGGGCCTGCTCTTGCTCTGGGAATGCAGTGCAGGAGAAAGCTGCTCCTCTGGGAATGCAGTGGGCAAAGGCTGCTGTGCTGTTCCCAGGCTCAGATTGGATCCAGGTAGGAATGCTTGGCTCCTCCCCTGGGCAGAGCATCTCCCCATGGGATGATGGAATTTTCTCAGCCCTGCAGGGACACTCACTGGCCATGGACAGAAGAGATCTCCTGGAGGGAGGATTGGCTGTGGGAGAGAGAAAGGAAAAACTGCCCAATGAACAGGAGAGAACTGCCCCACCTCTGACAGATGGCAAATAGAACACACACAGATCTTACAACCCAGGACACCATCCCAGCCAAGATCCCACATCCCAGCAGGGCACAATGAGGCTGCTCATCCTCCTGGCTCCCCCATTTCCTCTGCAGGACAGGCAGAACCACACAGGTTTTAGCAGGGCACAGCAATTCCAAGGCACTGACAGCTCAGGGAAATGTACATTAGGAAGCAGAAACAAAGGCTTTTTCAAGCACCCTGAGGATGTAACACATCCCTTCTGAGCTCAGTCAGCCCTCTGGACCCTTCTGTGCAGGTCAGTCCTGAAGATTTCCAGGGCAAGGAGTTTGATGGGAACCTCAGGAGTCACCAACTCATCCTGCAAAGGGCTAGAACTCTCTCTTGACTCTCAAACAGGCTCCTTTGAAAGCAGCAAACTTCAGAAATGCTGGTGAAGCCCAGCTTAGGAGGATTCCTATCTTCCTACACATTCATTTCTTCCTGAGGGTGGATCCAGGCTCAAAATGCACCTGCTGCTGGTCTGCTCCCACCCTCTCCTGCTGTTTCCCAGCTGGATAACCAGCAGAAACCAGAGCTCAAGGCAAAAATGGCATTGGGATGGTGAAAGAAATCCATCTACACAAAATCCAGGAAGGAAAATGTATTTCCAGAGGAGCAAGGAAGCCCCTCAGGGCAAAGAGGAAACAGTTCTCATTCACCCTGGCTCAAAGCAGGGATTCAGGGAACAATAAAACACACAGAAAATTCTCATCAAGGTGAACCAGAAAGAGCAGGATTGGTGCTCAAAAAGAGACACAGGCAACGTAACTGGAAATATTTTTTGTCTAAAACAATGAATGTGACAGTACATTAGGAGAATTGAGGGACTCTGCTGATTAGTATCCAGAAAAGAGAACAGTCCAGGAGGACAAAGGTGTGGATTCTAAAGGATGAAAAAGAAACCCCGAGTCTGTCTCCACTCCTTGTCCCAGGTGAGTTTAAGCACAATCAAGGCTCAGCAAGACAGGAAAAAATGGAAGATTTGGAAGCATTTACATTAATAGAGAGCACTTAGAGGTATCAATTACACCAACAGAAGGGGGTTCTTTGTTCATCAGGCCTGAAACTGAACGTTAATTGTTAAAGATAGGGAAGATACAATGTGTGGGCAAGCCCTTCCATTAAGTGCTCCTACTTTGCTCAGAAGAAGCAGCTATTTTAGTTTAAATCACAACATAAACCTAAGCAAGAAGGGCCTGATCCAGCCAGACAAATCTTATGTTCCTCCATTGCTTATATTAATTTGAAGGCCACCTTTTAAAGTTGCTTCCTTATCTCAGGATTGATCCTTTAGGTACAACCATTAAGCAAATGATTTATGGCCAGCCCTCTGTGAGAATATCAGCCCTTCAGATCTGCTCAGTGACACTGTGCTCTGTGCCCTTCTGTCAGAAAACACCTGATTTCAGAATTGCATTGTTTGATTTGAAGGAAAGGGCAACCCAAAATGGGATGTACTGAGAGACTGGTGAGTGCTGCTCTGCTTGCTTTATTTTTTTCCCCTTCCCAAGCATTTACCATTCTTTGGTGCCTGGTGAGTCGTTTAGGAGTGGGCTGGATTGCAATGCCAGCCCAGAGGGGGGGTCTGGCAGAGGAGAGGGGTGGCTGCTCAGCCCTGCAGAGCTCCCTGAGCACTGCTGCTTTGCTGTGCACACCGAGGCAGCCCCTGTGGATACCCTGCTGTTCCATCACCACAGCAGGGTATCCACATCCAGGCATCCCCACAGGCCCTCAGAGCCACCTCCCAGGGCTGCCCATGAGGGGAACAGGGGTGCCAGAAGATGTCCTGAGTGAGGAACAGTGCACAAAGGAGCCACTGCAAAGTGGGAATATGTCCTGAAGCACAGACAGAGGACTCTTCAACTAATTAAAGTTGAAAAGTGGAATGTTTATTACAGCACCAGGCACAAGCAGAATAATTTCCAAAGGCATGTGCAAAAAGAGAGAAAGAAAAGAAAGAAAACAAAGAGGAAGGAAGGAAGGAAGGAAGGAAGGAAGGAAGGAAGGA
>WBNO01020648.1:144653-211757 GCA_013400575.1 Peucedramus taeniatus
TCTGAAATGGGTCAGTGAGTCTGAAATGGGTCTTTGGTCTCCTGAGGTCACAGTGACCCTTTACCTTTGCCTTGTTGCCAGGCTTTGGAGCCCTTGGCTGTAGCTCAAGTTTCAGGGCCCAGGTGCAGCCATGGCCTCTTCTTTTTCACAGTGAGATCTGCATCCCATCCTGCTGCTTTAAATACAGTAAAGACAAATACATGATTTCTATCTTAGCCTTAACTATTCCATCTGCTAATAATTAATTATCCCTTATTATTTCTACTCTTCTTGTTGTACTCTTAATTGTTTCTGTCCCCCCTAACTAAATCTAAACTTTTAACTCTTTCAGTTTCTTTAAACCCTTGATTCAGTCCAAGGGTGATGCCAGAATTATCTCAGTGTGGGAAATAGATTTATAAAGAGTTTTCAGGGCTTGACAAAAAGCTCACACAGTAAGTATCTGTATATAAACTTTGAGATGAGAATTACGGATTTAGAAATGCTGTAGAATAAGACAGATATCGTTGAGAGAGAAATAGAGCTAAAAAAAGTTTCAAAAGATGGTCTTACAAATAAGACTAGATATTTTAGAAAAATAGAACTATGAAAGATGCATGGTAGTGGGACCCACGAGGGGTAGTTTTAGGTAATTGGCTTTAAGGCATCTATGGTGTGGCTAAAGCTGATAGGCCAAGAAACACTTAGAGTGTATTGTAATTAGGAAATAGCTTCTAATTGTGATAGAGCAAATTATAACATCTACATCGTCTCACCCTTCTCATGAGACTGAAAATAGAATAAAATTTTTTAATACCTCTCAGTTACCCCACCTCTAAATCAAAAAGAAAGTATTGTCTGACATCTCAGCACCTCCAGTGAGCCAGACAAGCCCAGGACATGCCACAAGCTCCCTGAAATGCCAGGGAATCACAGCATTATCCCTCTGTTGCATAAATGACATTCAGAGCACGCAGAACTTCTCCAGAGATCAGTGCAAGGGCTTGTCAGGATGTGACATCTGTCCCATCACATCCCCAGCACGTCACCCACGAGAGCAGCCAGGGAGGGGTGGCTGGGGAAGGATTCCAGCACGGCACTTCCTGACCTTTCCTCTGCACATCTGCTACCAGGAGATGAGGGAGAAAGTGCCCAGCAGAGCCATGAAGACAGAATCAAGAAAGATCTGTCTCACATTTGCTTCTTTTGAACTGCCAGAGACAGCTGCAGGCTTTTCCATTCCTAAAAGCACAAGAATTACAACCTAGAGAAGGATTTTTTTCTGGTGATACAACAGAAAGGTTTCTGTTTGCTGTTTCAGCAGAAAATTCGATAGGAAAAAACCAAACAAACCCTGTTGCCCAATTTTCAAGTCAAGTCTCCCCATTTTCTAGTAAATCCCAGCTTTATCCTGTCAGGTGACAACAAATCCCAGAATTATGGACACTAAAGAACACATCCAAATGCTGCCCCTTCTCCCCAGTCTGACACATCCCCCATGCTGCTGGATCCAGCACAGACAAGGCAGAGCTTCTTCAGGAGCTCCCATAGGATCACCAAGATCTCTGCTTGGCCTGCTGGGTTGCAAGAGGATAAAACAGTTTTTGGGAAGGTTATCCATATATCCATTTATCCAATGGGTATATGGATAATAATATTATATCCATATTATATGGATATGTATATATATAATATATAATATAAAAATATATATATCCATATATAATATCCATATTATATATGGATAATATATATATAATTTTTTGTTAATAAAATAATTAANTAATCATTAGTTATTTATTAAGTTTATTTAAATTATTTAATTAATAATTAATTATTGGATAGTAATTTTATTTTCTCCAAATAAAAGCTAAAGAGCAGCAAACACTGAGTTTGGAAGGCATCACCACCTGCTCTTCCACAGAGGTAAAACAACCAAACATTTTGGTTCCCAAGGCCAGCAAGCCACAGTGACTGCAGCAGGTTTTTGGTGTTCACCTGCTCGTGAGCACAGCTATTTTTAGCAGGTCATTTATTTGAGATCAGGCTCTGGGAATATCCATTTCCAACTCAGCTGGGCAAATCAGGCTGTGTTTGCTGCTTGCTGAGTTTCTACACAAAAAAAAAAAAAAAAAAAANAAAGCTCATCAGGGCCTGGGAAAAAGGTGGGTGAGGCAAAGGGGAGCAGCCCCAGGCTGGAGGGTGGCACAGAGCTGCCACATTCTCCCCTATCACTCACCTCCAGAGGAGTTCTGCGTGGCCAGGGACAGCATTTTGTGTCTGGGCTGGAGCTGCACACCCTGGGAGGGATTCAGGGAGAAGGAGGGGCTGGGCTGCATCTGCAAAAGGGGGGCAGCAGCTACAGCACCTCACCCAAAATCCATGGCTCATTGAGCCCAGATGCAAATCCTCAGCTGGAGGGAAATGCCAGACTCACAAATATCCTGCCCTGGATGCAGGAGGAGGATCTGACCCAGCTCTGTGGGGAAACCATTCCTGGTTTGCCTGATGCTCCCACCCCAGTCCTGGCCCTGCACACCCTGCAGCTCCAACCCCTGGGAGCTGCCTCCAACTCCCAAATCCAACCCTCAGCACCTGCTGTGCTGCCCCCAGGAAGGGACCAACCACGGGAGCCTTGGAACCTTGCAGGGCACAGGGAAAATTCCCTGTTCCACGGGCAGCTCTGAGCAGAGCCAGGCTGGGCACACTCTGGGCTCTGCTCTTTGTGCTGTTTTACACTTGCAAAGCAGATCCCTGGCAGCACCTTTGTGGCCACAACTCTCTTCACAGAGAGCAGCAGGCACAACTTCCCAAGAAAAAATCCTTGGGAAATGCAGCGAGGAAGCTCAGAGACAAAGAGAAAACAATTCTTATCTCTATTCTCTACTCCTGTTGTTCAGCATGTGGAATGTGTTATGGAGATTGTTTACTGAAGAATGATTTGGTAATTGGACACCAGTGAAAGTTGTTTTGAGTGACTGGCCAATCACTCAAAGCTGTCGACTGTCTGAGACAGTCACAGGTTTTTCTTTAGTATCCTTTTAGTATCTTTTTAATATAGTATAGTATAGTATAGTGTTAGTGTAATATAATATAGTTGAATAAAGCAATTGTTCAACATTCTGAATCATGGAGTCAGGTGCCAATCATTCCCTGCATCGGGGGCTCCCTGAATACTTTACACCTTTGGTGAGGTGGAACAGTTTGCCTCAGTTTCCCATCTGGATGCCACCAGGAATTACTCTGCCTGTTCTTTTATTTAGGTTTTGATAGCACCCCAGCCATCCCTCCCTCCCCAAGCTGGTCTCTGCTGTCTGAATGCCCCCACACATCACCTTGCACCATCTCCCTGGGTTCCAGCCCACGGGAAGGCAACCTCTCCATCTATTATTATCCTCTCCTCTCCCTTAATATTTCCTCCCTCAAACACATTTTGCTTCTTCTCCAGGTCCTCCCTATCCACTGTGAGATTCTCATGAAGGAGAATGAGCTCCCACACCTCAGGGATCCACCCCTGCATCCTGGGGCTCTCGCTGGTCAGTATTCAGCTGTACCAGGGCCATTTTCTGGGAGCTCCCCATCATCCCTGAGCAGCAGAAATCCCAGGGGACAGCTCAAGGGATTTGCTCCTGCTGATCTTTCACTCTCCAGATTCCAGTTCTGTAGCTTATTAGTGGAGTTACTGAGATAACATTTGGTGCTGTTCTTCTGAATCTTCTTGGCCAGAGAAAGAATGAGAGAGAGAGAAAGAGAGAGAGAAAGAGAGGGAAGGAAGGAAGGAAGGAAGGAAGGAAGGAAGGAAGGAAGGAAGGAAGGAAGGAAGGAAGGAAGGAAGGAAAAGAAAAAAAAAAAGAAAAGAAAAGAAAAGAAAAGAAAAGAAAAGAAAAGAAAAGAAAAGAAAAGAAAAGAAAAGAAAAGAAAAAAGAAAAGAGAGAAAAGAAAAGAAAGAGAAGAAAGAGAAGAAAAGGCCCAAATCTCAGCCATGGTCTCCTGATTCAATGCTGAAACCAGAGCAGTGTGGATGTAAAACTCAAACCAGACTGAGGTTCAATTTTCCATCTTATCCTGCTGCTTCTTCCTCCCCAAAATGACCCAGCTCTGAATTTAGATACTCTGAGCTCCCTTTGCTGGTTAAACACAAGCCCTGAATCCCACTGACACCTCTTGTCTCATTATTATTTCTGTATTCCCTGACATCACACTTAGGGGAACAAAATCCTTTTCAAACTCAGCTGGTGGCAGGAGCTGTGAAGACACAAAACCCTCCTGAGCCTTTCCAAGGCAGAGTCTGCTCCTCAGACATCACAACTCTTTACAAAATCTCATGCTGAACCTTCTGGGGTCAGTGACATGTTGAAAATAGGGTCAGCTGCCACAGATGCCAAGTCGTGCCCCTGCCTCCAGATATTTTCCACCCTTACCACAACAGAAAACATTTCAGGCAAGCTTTCCAACAGCCTGTTTGAGTAAAACTCAGTGACCCTCCTGGCTTTCAGCACTGCTCACTTTGTCCCTGGCTGTGGGGCACAGCTCAGCACCTTGATGCTCACAGATGAAGAGGTGTCATCTGAGCCCAGCAGGCTAATTGAGAAGAGGTTTTATATATATATATAGATANGACACAAAACCCTCCTGAGCCTTTCCAAGGCAGAGTCTGCTCCTCAGACATCACAACTCTTTACAAAATCTCATGCTGAACCTTCTGGCGTCAGTGACATGTTGTAGGATCAGCTGCCACAGATGCCAAGTCCTGCCCCTGCCTCCAGATATTTTCCACCCTTACCACAACAGAAAACATTTCAGGCAAGCTTTCCAACAGCCTGTTTGAGTAAAACTCAGTGACCCTCCTGGCTTTCAGCACTGCTCACTTTGTCCCTGGCTGTGGGGCACAGCTCAGCACCTTGATGCTCACAGATGAAGAGGTGTCATCTGAGCCCAGCAGGCTAATTGAGAAGAGGTTTTATATATATATATAGATATATAGAGATAGATATATATAGATATCTATTTATATGAGCACCCAGGCAAAGGAAAGGATCCCACACAGCATCTGCCTACCCACAGTGTCCAGAAATCATTAAAAAATTGGACCAAAAAAAAAGAGCAATGTAGAACTTGCAAATAGCAGATCAAATGCAACCAAGACTACTAAAAAGTCCTTTGCAGGGGAGAGAAAATGAGGAGGAACTTGATCCCATTTCTGCAGGATGGGACACTAAAAGAGAATATCAGGTTCTGTGCAGAGATGAACAGGGCCAAAGACATCCCTACAAAGATCCCATATCTGCAGCCCAGGTATATTTTGGTCTCTCCTGCTATGGGAAATGAAGTTGTAGAGAATTTTTAAAGTAGGACAGAAGGTTTACGTAGTATGTATTTGTATGAAAACTTTGAGATAAGAAATGTTGATACCAGATACTTTGGAGCAATAGAACTATGAAAGATGCATGGTAGTGGGACCCACGAGGGGTAGTTTTAGATTATTGGCTTTAAGGCATTTACAGCATGGTGTGACTAAAGCTGATAGGCCAAGAAACACTTAGAGTGTATTGTAATTAGGAAATAGTTGGCTTCTGATTGTGATGGTGTGAGTTATAACATCTGTATTGTCTCACCCTTCACATGAGACTGAAAATGGAATAAAAGTTTTTAAAACATCTCTCAGTTACCCCATCTCTGGGTCAGGAAAGGGCCTAATCTGACATCCTGCAGCAGTGGCATGGCTGGGCAATGTGTGCCAGCACAGAGCCAGTGAAAAGCTTCCATCAGAACCTTCACAGAGCTGTAACTGGGCTGTTCTTGCTCCAGCCCAGAAGGAAAGGCTGGGTGCTGGTTTGTGTTTCAGGAGCTGAGAAATCCACAGGGAGCCAGCAGTGCCTGGGACAGGCCCATGGAGCCCATTCCCAGTGGGACTCAGCCTGGCTGCTCCCTCATCCCCTCCCATGTCACCAACAGCCTGGCTCACCCCTCAGCAGCCAGGGACAGAAACAGCCCAGAGCAGAAAGAACAGGAGCAGCAGGGACAGGCCCTGCATGGGGAGCAGGGCTGGCAATGAGGCAGCCACAGGACAGATCCAAAGGCAGCAGGGGCTGAGCATGGGCAGGGTTCTGCAGCTGGGTTTGTCTGCCTGGGACAGCCCTGGCACAGCCAGGCAGTTCTGTGCTTGGACAATCCCTGTGCCATCCTTCCCCTGCCCTGTAGGGAGGGCGCTGCAGAAACTTTTAAGAAAATCCAACTCATGGGTGTATCACAGAATTCCAGCATGGTTTGGACTGGAAGGGACCTTAAATCCCATCTCACCCCACCCCTTGCTATGGCAGGAACACCTTCCACTGTCCCAGGTTGCTCCAAGCCCTGTCCAGCCTGGCCTTGGGCACTTCCAGGGATCCAGGGGCAGCCACAGCTTCTCTGGGCACCCTGTGCCAGGGCCTGCCCACCCTCACAGGGAACAATTCCTTCCCAATATCCCATCTAATATCCCATCCCATCCCTCTGGCAGGGGGAAGCCATTCCCCTTGGCGGCCTGTTCCTCCATCCCATGTCCCCAGTCCCTCTCCAGCTCTCCTGGAGCCCCTTTAGGCCCTGGATGGGGCTCTGAGCTCTCCTGGAGCCTTTTATTCTCCTGGCTGGACACTCCCAGCTCTCCCAGCCTTTCCTCAGTGGTTCCTGCTCTGGGCTCTTGGGTCATGGCAGCGGTGGGGACAGAAGCAAACTCCTCCAGGTTGGGAAGGGACCCCAGGAGCAGGACTTGAGGACAGCCTTTCCTGATTTTGGCACATAGGAGCAAGCAATGAGTCCATCCATCAGGCACAGCACAGACAGAGACAATGGTTCCACAGCCTTTATAGCCTAGAGGAGCACCAACAAATGCAGCAACTCTTACCAGGGCAAGGTTCTTCCCCAGAGGGTGCTGGCACTGCCCAGGCTCCCCAGGGAATGGTCCCGGCCCCGAGGCTGCCAGAGCTCCAGGAGCGTTGGGACAGCGCTGCCAGGGATGGACAGGGTGGGGCTGTTGGGGTGTCTGTGCAGGGCCAGGGGCTGGGCTGGGGGATCCTCTGGCTCCCTCCCAGCTCAGGACATTCCAGGATTCTCTGACTACTCCATGCCAATGCTGTCCCACACATCAGCCAAGCACAGAAGTGACACATGAGTGATCCCTGTGCTCTCCCTTCTGAGAGGAATGACAGATTTGTCTTTACAAACTAACTGTGGGCCTGCTGGTACATAAAACCAGCACTGAGAGATAAAAGAAACAATGGGAAGGATTCTACTGATTGATGAAGGAAAAATAAGCTGTAGGTTGGCTGATAAATGAAATTGGATATTGAAAGATGAAAGAAACAATGTGGGAAATTCCATAAGAATTAAAAATTAAAAGGGAGGGTTAGACATTAGAGGGGAGTTTCTGGGATGAGGTGCTTCAGGAAGTCTGAACCTCTCAAGTACCTCAGCCAATGGGGAAAGAGAGAAGGGAAATGAGGCTGGAAATCAGGATAAAAAGGAGGCTGTGTCCTCCAAAAATTGGAGAGACCCCAGGGGAATGCCCCATGGCCTCTCCCTTTATTCGAATAAAGTAAAAGGGACTCCTCTGTCTCCTTTTTGGACATAAACCCCTGGTGTTTGTGAATTAATTTTCCTGACACTTCATTCCTGAACCCCTGCACCTACAGAAGACACCTGCAAACCCTTCCCAACACATTTGGACCTGATTTGTTCCTCACAGGCCCAGCAGGAGGTTGGAGCTGAACCAGCAGCTCCCCTTTTATTTAAATCTTTTGGTGAGGAAGGTGCTCTCCTGCTGCTGCCAGTCAGGACATCAGTTATGGTTTAAAACATGAAATGAAGGAATCCACTGAAATGTCAGCCTTTGCCTGCTGTAAAAGAGTAAGCTTAAAACAACTATAAGCAATAATAAAGCCCTGCCATCACTGGAGTTCTCTCCCTTATGTAAGGCTGGATGTGATAAGAACTCACAGAAAGAAAAGCCCAGCCAGAGACAACACGGCCTTACCAGCAGCCTTTGGTGTTCAGTCACAAAGGGACCTTTCAGCAGCCCTTTATCAGAGGGGCAGAGTGCAGAGAGCCCCCCCTGCATCTCTGGGCCTTTGGGGATGTCACTCAAGCCCCACAAGCTGCTCTGGCTCTGTGGGCTGTCTCAGACCACCCTCCCAAAACCCATGTCAGGTAATTCCAGAGCATGAGGAGCTGCCAGTGTCTGGGTGAGATAAAACTGCTGAAATTCCCAGAAGTGGAGATCAGGCTGAACAAGGTTTACAAACAGCCACGCTAATTACCAGCCACTGGGACAGTAAATCAAGTTCACCAGCTGCATATTTCAACATTTGTACCAATACAAGCCTGGTAAAAAACCCTTTTCTTTGCTTTTATTCCCCTTTAATGAGATGGAAGTGCACCAGCAAGGCCTCAGGGCCTGATCCTGTGCTGGGCAAAAGAGTACAGGGTGTTTTGCACGGTTACTGAATCATCTGTGCTTTGGACATTTATTCCTTCAGACCCAAGCTCTCCTTGCTTAGCCTTGAAAGGAATCAAGGTATTGGAGGCCCTGGGAGCAAATCTGAGCTATCACAAGCACTTCAAGGGCTGTGAATTCAGCACATTAGTCAGGAATTCAAACCCCTAAATATCCTCAAATCGTTCAAATGATCAGAATGTTTAGATCAAACATCAAAACAGGCAGTGGAGACAATTTAACTTCTTTTACGCTTCATTTCAAAGCGCTGGGTTTTTTTAACTGATAAAATTTGACCATTAGAAATTTCAGCTTTGTGCAGTACAGCAGCAAATCAGCCAATTAAAAGATGAAAAAAAAAAAAAAGGGGGGGGGGGTTTGTCATTTTTCTGAAGATATCAGAGTGGCAGCTTTCTAAGGAGAAGATGATTTGAAGCAAAAATATTGTCAGAACAGCACCATGGCCAAGCTTCAGCAGCACAGCCTTTGGCTATGGAAGCAGCAGAGCTCCTGGGCAGCCCTCCTTTGGGAAATTTGGGGTTTTAGAGAAGTTCAGCTCCAGCTCAAAGCTCTGCAAGGCCACAGATCTGACTGACAGATCAGCTTCTCTTTTGAAGTGAATGTCAACATTTCCTGACTCAAGGTAGATGTTCACGAGCACAAACTTCACCATCCAGCCTAAGGAGAAAAGGCTGCAAACAGAGCATGGAGTTACAGCTGTTAATCAGTGTTTGGTGTAAGTGGCATCTTTTACAGGAAACCCCCAGGTCTCCTGCCTTCAGTGGCAGATTCAGCCTTTAGTTCAAACTTTATGAGGGAGAAAACTGTCCTAGATTGCAAGGCAATGTGTGTTCTATTTGCCATCTGTTGGAGATGGGGCAGTTCTCTTCTGTTCATTGGGCAGTTTTCTTTATCTCTCCCACAGCCAATCCTCCCTCTGGGGAGATATCATCTGTTAATGGGCTATCAAGTGCCCCTGCATGACTGATAAGAACTATAGCATCCCACTGGGAGATGCTCTGCCCAGAGGGAGGAGCCAAGCATTCCTACCTGGATAGAATTTGAGATTCTGGGACAGCAGAACAGCCTTTCCACTGGATTCCCAGAGGAGCAGCTGCCTGTTCCACTGAATTTTCAGAGGAAAACTCCCCCCTTCTGCAGGATCCCTGCTCCACCAGAGCCACCCCTGGCACTGCAGGAGGAGCAGCCACCATGGAATGGGACTGAGCAACACCCTGACCCACAGGGGGTCAGCTCCTCTTCTCACTCTGGCACTGGTTTGTTTTGTATTACTGCATGGTTAATTTTATTTTTTTTTCTTCCCTAATAAAGAACTGTTATTCCTGCTCCCATATCTTTTCCTGAGAGCCCCTTAATTTCAAATTTTTAACAGTTTGGAGGGAGGGGGTTTACAGTTTCCAGTTGAGGAGAGGCTCCTGCCTTCCTTAGCAGACACCTGTCTTTTCAAACCTAGACAAAAATCCAGAAAATCAGCAGAACAGGACAGTACTGTCAGCAGTGGCAGTGGTTCTGCACAAGGCCAAGAAAATCCTGAAAACTGGTGAGATTTGGCCAGACATCCCAATGGCGCAGGTACAGAGGAAGGCAGTGGCTGAAAACAGAGGAGAAATGACAGCTTAAAAATTGCTGAGATTTGCAGCACCACACCTGAACCTGAAATAAAAAGAAGCACTGCTTGCTGCTGGAGTCATCTGAAAGTAGAGATCTGTCAGTGTAAGGAAACATCTCTTTCACTGGCCTTATCTAGCACTGATTTGGCTTTAGCAAAAGGGGAAACATTTTCTTCCCCAATTGTACACATGTCCCATGATTTATATTCTTTACAGTGTTTTTATGAGCTTCTTTAGCACATCATCCAGTGTAATAACAGCATGGTAATTGTGTTGGCTGCATGTCCTGGCACTTAATTATAATCCTGTCATTGTCATTTCCCAGCTTGTCTAACAGAATAACCTTGCCACGTGGCTGACATCCAATTAAGGGAGAGGAGGGAGAAGGAGAGGAAAAATACACAAATATGATATCAATATAAAAGACAGTTGCTTGATGGCTTTGTGATAATGTCCTTGAGTTACAGCTCTGTACTCGGTGCCCACCTTCACTTGCAGGCTTCTCACAGGGGATTCTGTGCACAAGGACCTCCTGCACTTCAACGTTTTCTTTAGGATGCCTCTTCTTCCTTTCCTTCTGGACCAGCACAAGTCAAGCTCCATCCTAACTCTGGCAAATATTTGATGTCCTCATGTGGAGATTTCTCCCTTCATTGGGTATAGCCCAGCCCCGACCTTGAAATCACTGCCTGAAAACACCCAGTGGAAGATACAGAAGGAGAAGATGGGTGGAGAATAACGTGACAGCTCGGAGAATGTCACAGTGAGGGTGGCTGTGACAAACCTTTCTGGTTCCCTGACTTCAGGGCGAGGGTGGCAAAAATGAAAAGGAGTGGATTCGATGGAGTTGCCCAAAAAGAACTTTAATAAAGGGTGAAAACAATAAACATGGAGAAGTCAAGCACAGTACATGGGGCAGGATCCAAAGACTCAAAACAAACGGGAAGCAATAATTTGTACACTTGGGGGTAGAACATTCTAGAACAATAACCATAGAGGGCAAACAAGTAACCAATAGGGGAGTAGAACTTGGACAACTTAGCATAACAACACCAAAGGCTTATGGGGGGGACTCTCAGGCTCACCATAAGTTAAATAAATGATTTCCAGGGCTTGAAACTCATGCCCAGGGCTTTTGGGGTGAAATCCACCTGACTCCGAGTCACAGCTGGGCCGACTCCCACAGGAGTTTAAAACTGAGTCAGAGGGCAGCAATGAGTTAATCCTCAATCCTCTGCATCTTCCAGCTGAGGTTTCTGTTCCTTGTCTCCACTCCTGCTCCTGCTGGCTAGCACAGCTGATGGGGCTGGCACCCTCCTCCAGCGCATCCTTACTCACCAGCTCCCACCCAAAACCCAAGTGAGAAAATCTGGCAAATCAGCTGCCATCCTCCAGGATGTTCAATGTCCTCCAAAACCCAAATCACTCCTCAAGGCAGCGTCTCTTAATCAAAGCACCCCACACGCAGGACTAAATTCACCTTGTTCATCCAGTCTGTCCTCTCCTGCACAGGGGTTTTAAGGGAATTTACTTTGGGATCACTCACACAGGCAAGTTCCAATTAATGGTGCATGGACCATGCTGCTACAGCCATTTGTGTGTACTCCCAGCTCACACAGGGGCTCACAACACTGCTGGTAAAGAGCTCATTTGTGCATCCCATGCAGCTCCACAGAGCCAGGGTGTACTCCCTGGCACAGATGGATGCAATTTTTTTATCATCATAGCCAGGTATTAGAAATTCATCATTAAATGATCATTATCTGATCCCACAGGTCAGTATCACAACAACTGAGGAGGCACTGCAGCTGCTTCCCAGCTGTAAGAATTCCAGCCCTGGGAGCTTCAGTGAATTCAAGATTGTTGTGTACTCACTGTCCTGTTCTGCAGTGATTATTTATGTAACCAGGACTAATAGGCAAAAAAAAAAAAAAAAAAAAAAAAAGTTATTGAAAAAAAAAACACCTGTAAAACAGCAACCTGCAGTGCTGTAAGGTATTAGAATTCCTCATTGCTGAGAGGTCCCTCAGCAGAAAATTGCCCTGAGAAATTTCTGTAGCTTTCCAGGAGAAAATATCCTCTCCCACCCTTCTGTTCTGCATTAACAAGTGGTGTGAGTAACGGGGCTTTTCATGGGCCCCTCTTGCCTTGTCCCTGCCAGTTGCCCGCAGCACTGTACCCAGGGTAAGAGCCAGAGCAATGGGACTCTGCAGTCATGGCTTAAACATTTCCCAAGCTGTTGTGGCTGTGTTTATTCTTCCCTGACTGATTAAAAACAAAACCCTGGAAACCAAAGGAAAACGAGAGCTGGAGTGAGAACTGTGGGGTCTGGGGAGGCTCACTCACAGTACCCATCACAGCTGGAGTCTCTGCAGGTGGGAGCAGGAGCAAAGAAATGTCCTTTTTCCTTCCTCCCAGGGATGGTCATGGCTTTATTGTGAGTTTTGGAGCACTGGCTTCTGTCCCCAAGGAGCCTGAGAAGTCCCAGAGCCTTCAGAGCAGTGGGCTGAGAGGGAAACTCCGTGCAGGGAGGTTTCAGTTAATGGAGAGTGGCAGAGAAGAAAGGCTGTTTCCCCTTTCCATCCAGAAAATATCACTAGGATAAAATCACTGAATCCAAGCTGGTCTTACAAGAGACTTGAGGTGACAGCAGCAGGATTTGGAGAAGAAAGGGAACCTGCAGCTGGCTCTGCCAAGGCACAGCTGACATGGTCAGGGATCTACACCTGCTTCTACTTGTGGGGGGTACCATGGAATGCTTTGGAGCCCAACAGCTCCTGTCTGCTCCTGCTGTGCTGCTGAGGCACCTCTGGCTGGCCCAGTCCCTTCCCTAAAGACAGGCTGTGCTCCTGATTCCACATCCAGCAACTGCAGCAGCAGCTCCACAAGAGAGCAGCCTGTGCTGGAGCCCAGTCCTGCATCCCAGGGAGCCTGCAAAGGGTCACCAGGAATCGTTTCCTCTCCCTTCTTGTTTTTGTTTAAAAGGCACTCTGCTGAAGTGCTGCTTTAATGTAAATTCTCCTACAACTTGCATTTAAATTGATTTATGAGCGCGCACACCGAGGGCTGCACCAGCTTAACCAAGGCAATTAAAAGCCTGATGTTAGCTTAATTGGTTTGAGGTTTGCTACCAGCAAAGCTGAGCTGTTAAGCTGCCCGTCCAGGGGCACAGCATGCCTGCATTTCCTGGGGTTCCAAAGGCACACGTTCAGGCTGATGTCCTTGGTGGCACATCACAGCAAATCAACCCCAACAAGACACCTCTGTGGGAGCTGAGACTCCCCCAGGGTGCTCAGGCGCTGGGATGCTGAATTCAAGTTTTTCAAGTAAAATCCACGTGCTCCAGTTGGAATCAGTTCACCTATAAAGTGACCCCAAGTGCCTGCCCTGTTAAAACCTCAGGGGCTTCCTCAAACACCAACCAGGACATGGTGAAGATCCAGGTTCAGGAATATCCCCAAACCCAAAGTACTGAGGCTCAAAGAAAAGCTTTGGATTCAGCTCATCTTTCTTGGTAACCTGATAACCTGATTTTTTTGCTCTTAATCAATTTTTTCTGTCTTGTAAACAACTTTCCCTACCCCCAATGTAACATAAGCACCTCAGTGAAATGGTTCTGAACCTGCTGGGAGGGGTGAGCACACCCAGCTGGGAGATCCCATCCCCTGCTCCACTGAGCTCATTTGCAGATCTGAACAGGAGCCAAGGCTTTCCCCAACATGCCTTTGCTGCTGTTGCACAGAAATTGCTGTTTAGCAGGACACTAAGTGAAATCAAGCAGGCATTTCCCAACTAAACCACAATGTTCTTAGCCTGGAAATGTTTTTCTCTGTGTAGCTGATACACAGTCTCCCACCATGAAATACCATTCTCTGCTAATTAGAAGCACTTTCCTGAAGGAAAAAAATGGTTATTCAAAGCTAAGGTGGGTAGAAAGAAGCTCTTAGTCTTGGTCAGGGAAAGGAAATGAGGAGGGAAGGGAAGGGAAAAGGAAAGGAAAAGGAAAAGGTTTCATTAAATCCAAATTCAATCTCATTTCTTTAAGAACTCCTGATCACTATATCCTCTGTCTACATCTCCATTCAATACAAGGATCTCATCTGGTTTAATTCTGCTTGGAAAGCTGATGGTTATGTGTTAGTGAGAGCAGGGCTTTGCCTCTATCCAGGCAGGCTGAACAATGAAATAGCTCTGAAGAGGCCACTCCTTGTAGTACTCCCAAAAGTCCTCAAAAACCTCCAGCTCCTGCAAGATTGCCCATCCAAAATGTGAAGCAGCTCAGAATTTGCCTTTTCCATATCTTGTTTCATGTCTGGATCTACACCACCCATCTCTTCAGAGATCTCACATTCACATCTCCATCCCCCACGCTCTCCTTGCACCAAGCTGCCTGTTTGGCAAGAGCCAACACAATTGCCTCAGTCCCATTTATCTTTTAGCAATCAGGAGAATTAATTAAAACACCAATGACATCAACACACTCTTGGCTGGACCAATTTATGGGCACTGAGACAAGAGGGAGGGAAAAGGACTGAAGCAAACAAGGAAGGGATAAAGCAGCAGCTCATGTGTCCTCAGGCAGGTGAGGATGCAAACATCAACCACTTCATGGACAGAGCCAGAAAAGCACAACCCACCTGTCCCTGACAAAGAAATTTTACCATTATTTTCCATTGTCTCACAGTAAAAGCAGAAATTCAGCTTGTACCAAAATGATTACCAACAGTTATTGTTTTACATTCATCATTTCAGCTTCTGTACTGAGGTCTGGTCTCACTCCAGCCCCCATCACCTCAGTGTTTGGGAAGCTCTCCTCACCTGGCCTTGCATTGAGAATTTATTTTGTTTTGACCTCTTTGAAGTCAATTTTACTACCCCCTACCAACCTTGTTTTCCCCTTCATCCCAGTTATTTAAGGGAACATTTCCCATCTGATCCAAGCAAAACCCTTTCATTTAGCAGCTGGAGATCAAAGTTAATTTACCCATCTCAAAGGGCTCCACAAAAACACAATTAAAAACTCATCCTCCCAATTGGAGGTGCATCCTCAGACCCACAGACAGGTGAGGCAGAAGCAGCACAAGAATCCCCACACCAGGATCCTGTTGGAAAGAAACAAACAGGAAAGGACAAATAAAAAAGCAGAGGAGACCTCCCTGGAAGAAAAGGGATGGAGATCCCCCCTCTCCCCAACATCAACTTTCCATCACCTCCCCTTATCCCAGGTTTGTGTTTTCAGTTGTGCCATTTCAGACACAATTTCCCAAGGAAAAAATCTTCATTTCAGCAGCCCAGAGCTGACAGGAGCACAGGGGGTTTGCTCATCCCTGGACACAGCCCAGGGGTGTGACCCAAGGCCAGCCCAGGTGAGGGTTGGCTTTTGGGGGCTGCTGTGCTCTCAGAAGTCTGACATGAGATTCCCAGCAAGTGCTACTGAAAAGGGCTCTGTCCAGCCTGTTCTTGTAGCATGGCATTTTACAAAGTTAACCATGTGCTTTTAAAATTTTTTAATTAAATTTTGTCTTTTATTTCGATTTTAAATTAACTTAATTTTTCACTTTTTATTTAATTAATTTCCATGTTATTTCTTTTAACTTTGTCTGATGCTGCCCTACCTGAGAGCAATTTTGGTAGGAAACTGCTACACTGGAGAGCAGAGAAAATCTTAACAACTTGCTGATCTTTCTCTGCCACAAGCCCATGAAGATCTCCACAGTGTGCCCCCTAATGATGTAGAGACTCCCAGGAAAACCAGGCTGGATAAGCTGCAGGGTTCCTCCCACCCTGCTGTGTCCCCTCAATAATAACCCAAAGCTTTATGGAGTCCCATGAACTCCAGGAGCTGGAAATTTCAGCTAGCACAGGGCTCACCAAGGACAGGCCTCAGGGATTTGCTTCTGGCCATGATTTTCCTCCTTCTGAGCCTTTTAAATAAAATTAAAAACGCAGCATTTGGCCTTGCACCACCCTCAGGAGAACATCAGTCCACCATCATGGGAAGTTATCCTATCACAGAATCCCAGGATGGTTTGGGTTGGAAGGGACCTTAAAGCTCAGTTCATTCCACCCCTGCCATGGCAGGGACACCTTCCACCATCCCAGGGTGCTCCAAGCCCCATCCTGCCTGGCCTTGGACACTGCCAGGGATCCAGGGGCAGCCACAGCTTCTCTGGGCACCCTGTGCCAGGGCCTGCCCACCCTCACAGCCAGGAATTCCCTCCCAATATTCCACTTATCCCTGCCCTCTGGCAGTGGAAGCCATTCCCTGTGTCCTGTCCCTCCATCCCTTGTCCCCAGCCCCTCTCCAACTCTCCTGGAGTCCCTTTAGGCCTGGCAGGGGCTCTGAGCTGTCCCTGGAGCCTTCTCTTGTGCTGTACCAGATTGCCAGCATGCTCCAGGTGCTTGCCAAGCCCTTAATCCAGGGAATCCAGCCCTAGCTGGAGGATATTGAACTGGGAGCTGTGTTTGTGTCCCTGGATGAGCCTGAGCAGTCCCTGCCACTCCTGTGTGCCTCCCTTTCCCTGCTGGTAACTGAAGGGACTCCTGAGATCTTCTGAGCTTAGTGTTTACCCTGAGGAATGCTGGAGGAAATCTGCTCCCACAAAAATTAGGTCCTGGAGAAGTGAAGCAGCATTAACAAACTCCAGCATAAACCAGTATAACCAGTCAGGGATAGGCTTGCCACAGGCACAAAACCAGGGTGTGAAATACCAGAACCTCAGCTCCCAGGGGAGGCACTGCTGATGGTTTGGGGCTGGGATGGCTCCAATCCATCCCCTCACCCTCCCTCGTGCTCCAGTTTCCAATAAAATCCCAGCAGCCTGTTGCTTTAGTGCACCCAGGTCTGTCTCATAAAAACATGCTTTATGAACACTTTGCATGATCAATACCATTTTTTGTTTCTCTCCAAAGCCTTGGCCAGTGCCACAAAGAGGAATCGAGGTCAGGGCAGCGAGTTCAGTGCCTGGAACAGCAAAGCAGCTGCTCCAACAAACACAGGGTGCAGGGAGGGCTCTGGCAGCCTCTGCTGAGCTGCCCCCAGCTCATGCTCATTTGCAGGTTTGTCCCTTTTCCTGTAAGGCTTTTCAAACAGGGAGCTGATATTTATATCTGTATACACTGGGCTTTGCTGGAAGTTATTAAGCATTTCTAATGAGACAACAATAAAATGCATTTACTTCATTTGGTGCACCAACTATTTCATTTGGAATGATTTAGTAGATAGTGTAATTTCTGTTTCCAAATGCTGCTGACTGCTTAGGGGTTCCCACAAGAGGTTTGTTCATTAGTGAGAACAGGTATAAACAGGGAACTCTGAAAATGCTCCCTGGGTGGGGCCAGGAGAAGGAACAAGGTCAAGATGTTGTTGCATCTTGTGGGAAAATGAGGTTAGTTTGTTAAAGTCACAATCCAGGCTGTGAGCTTACATCAGCACAGCTCTGCAGAGGCACCAGCTCTGGGGGAAAATTAAAAAGCCCCTTTGCCACGAGCTCAGCACTGTGTGCACAAACATCTCTGTGCTTCAGTGCGAGAGTGGGGTGGTCACCCTGGGGGCAGGGGTGGCAAACCTCACCCTGTACGTGTTTCTGGTGAGAAACTGTGCAGCAGCAGCTCTCTGGCCACAGAGAGCAGGCACAGACTTTCCCAGGCATTTTCCTGGGGAAGCTGTGAGAAAGCTCAGTGAAAGAATTAAAACAATTCTTACCTCCACTTGCTGCACCTGTTGCAAGGCACATGTGGAATGTGTTCTGGAGATTTGTTTACCAAAGGGTGGCTTCCTAATTGCACACTGGATGGTGTTTTGGTTGGTTAACCAACTGGGGTCAAAAGCTGTATCAGACTGTCTGGAAGGGGTTAGGAGTTTCTTAAGAATATAGTATAATATAGTATAGAAGAATAAAGCAATGCTTCAGCCTTCTGCATCATGGAGTCAATGCTAATTATTACCCAGCTGGGGCCTGCTACCACAAATGGTGACCCTGAGTGTACCACAAAACTGTCCTGTAGGCAGAACAGAGGGGAGCAGAGGCACTCACCAGAGCCCTGCATGGAACCATGGCACAGGTTGTGACCACTGGAATCCATCCACTGAGTGAAGGCTGAGGAGGGACTAAAATAGAAGTAGGAAATGTATGGGCTGGAGGCAGGATGCTCTGGCTCTGATCATCTCGTGGCAGAGAAAAAGAGAAGAAAATAACAACAATAATAATGCTGAATGTAAACGATGTGAAAATCCTACATGACTTAATACAAGAAAGCAACAGGATTTCTGGGGGTGATTCAGAAATACTAAAGATTGATTTTGTGGTGGGTGAAGTCAACTTCTGTGGGGGCCAAGGAATTGGCCAATAACAGAGTGGTTTCTCTCCCCTGTTGAATGAAGCCCACTTAATTAGGGTGAGTGAATTAATTAGGAGGAAACCCTTCCCCCCATGAGCCCTTGCAGTTCTATGTTAATGACTGTATCCCATTGGTTTATCCCCTGCCACTCTTCCAAGTTATATGTATCCCATTCGTTACTTATTTCTCCCTGCCCTTCCAGTTTACTATATAAATCCCTGGTTTTCCCCTGTAAAGAGAGCTGCTGTGCCTGGCTCCTTTCACAGAGAGCTCTGCTTTAATAAGGGCCTCCACATAGTGGAACCTGCCACACAGTGCTCCAGTCTCTTCTCTGCATCGCTGACCCTGCTGCTGGGTTGAGAGCAGAAATCACTTCACTGCCAGGACTGTGCCTGTGACCCTGGGATGTTTTTATAAAGACACTTCTTCAGGAAGGTTGTGGCACCCCCGACACTGCAGCAGCAAGCCTCCATCTGGGTTTCTTGAGCAAGATGTGAGCTCCTAAAAATTGTCTCTTTGCCAGGAGATCCTCATGAAAAAACTCCATTCTGGGCACAGATTTCTATGGATTTCCAAACAACACTGTGCTCCCAGAGAACCTGGATGATCAGAGCCTGAGCTTTACAGGAGCACAGAACACAACAGCTGAGGCTTGGAAATAGATTTCCCACCCTGGTTTTGTATTCAGACAGCACCATATCACAATTAGTCATTGTTTCTTTCAGAAAACTCAGGTCAGGAGCCCAAAATACAGATTCTCATTATCACAAGGACCTTGCAAGTCAATGCCCTGGGCTTTTCCTGGCTGCTTTGACCTCCAAGCCTCTCCTTTCACCACTTTTCCTCTGGATTCTGGCTTGCCAGCTGGGATTTTGCAATACTTTACCCTCTCCTTCTCACATCTGCTCCTCTCCTCTTCCTGCTCTGGGACACACAGCCAAAGTTCTTGGAATAGCCAGCCACTGGTGAATAATTCCTTGACACTTGGAGGTGGAAGGATTTGTAGCCAGCTGACTTTTGGAAAGTGCAGTGAAGGATGCAGCCTCCTCTCTTGGAGGAGAAGAGATTTAGGACAGTGAGTTCCATGGATCTGGAGGAAGGGAAAAGCCAGGAAGGAAGAGGTGACCCCACAAGGCGAGAGCAAGCCAGAAGGAAATGCCTCCTGATGGTGACAGAAATGGGATAGGAGCATCCAGGAGGAAGAACTTTGGCACACAGACAGCTGAAGGAAGGAAGGGATTGCTCATGCAAAAGGAACTTACAGGGCTGGAAGCAAACGTGATTGGAGAAGCCAGGCCAGAACTGTGGAGTTTCCCAGCCATGCCTGTGACAGGACAGTGTCAGGGAGGAGCCTCAGGCCAAGCCATCCCTCCAGTCACCTTTCCAACAAACCCATCCTGTGCATCCAGACACCATCCAAAACCCCAGCTCTGCCCTTTCCACCTGCGACTCCCTGTTGGTGTGGCAGCTGCATCACTCAGCACATGTGGAAACATCCCCACAGTCACTGCAGGCACTGCTGGCAGCAGGAACCAGCCCTGGGCGTTTTTTGGGAGGTGACTTTCCCACAGAAAGGGCCCTGGACGTGGCACTCAGTGCCATGGTTTAGTTGATGAGGAGGTGTTGGGTCATAGATTGGACTTGATGATCTCAAAGGTCTTTTCCAACCTGGCTCATTCTGTCATTCTGGGATTCTGTGACTCTCGGGGGCCAGGCTGCAGGAGCACAGGGTCAGTGTGAGGTGTGAGCTGCTTTTTCTGCAGTGTGTGTTCCATGATCCCCTCCCTCTGCCCCTGTACCCAGCTTAGCCCAACTCCTGCTGCCCTGGAAGAAATATTCCTTTGGAAATGGATGGCAAGAGAGAAGGTTTTTACAGGCAAGCTGCAGTTTGGGACTGGGATCCCACCACGTGCCAGGCTTATGATGCCTCTGGGTAGTCCCTGAATTTGTCCCTATGTGATTTCTAAAACATTCTTTTTTCTCAACGCCACTTGGCTTTGTTACTTTTTAAAATGAGCACAGCTCACCAAGAGCATGGGAAAGGGAACAAACCCACTGTTTTCTGCAATCTATGCTACCAATTTTTTAATCCACTTTTTTTTTCAGATTCCAGAGGCATATTAAGACATTTTGCAGGTGAATATTTTTCTAAGTTACCGGGGAAAACCCAAGCCCAACAACTTGAGTAAATAATTTGAGTAAATAATCCCAAATATGACAAATATCGGGAGAAAGGTGTGTTTTCTACCCAAATCACCAAAGAAAACTAAACATGGGCAGAATAAGGAAGTGTGAAAATGATACCATGGACACTGCAGGCACAGCAGAGAGAAAAATGCTCAAAGAAGAGCCACCACAGGATATACAAAGACAGAAATAAGAAAAACTAAGAAATCAGGATGTTCCCTTTATTCCTTGACTCTTGCAGAAAAGCTGAGAGTTGTTGAGGAAAGGGAACTTCCCCCATTTGGACACTCCCTGGGAGGTACTGCAGGATTCAGCTCCTGAATTCTCTGATTTCACCTGCTATTGCTACCAACTCTCATTTTCCAATGCTTGCAACTGCAAAGAAACCTTCCAAAAGCATTTAAGTTTCCCCAGAATTCTGTGTCTGCCTCACTGCCAGTCCAGAAAGAATTAGAAAAACTCTGGTTTCTGTTTGTGTGGTCAGACTTGTCCAGAGCAGTCCTGCCCACAGGCTCTGGGACCCTTCCAGATGAAGAGGATTAAAAAGGCAAGGTAGAGTAGCATTATAATTGTTATTGGTTTTGTTATTATTATTATTATTCACTTTATTTCTTTAATCTAATTTCACGCTTCCCTTTTGTTTTGTTGGTGTTTTGTGCACTGGAACATTTATAATCAGTCATTATTCTGGTTGATGTAGAATGCACAATGTTTTAGGAGTGATATGACATTTACATTCACTTATGAGTTATTAGATGTCTCCTTAGAAGCAATGAAGAATGTCAGATCTTGACATCTTGTATTTTGCATATCACTAAGGTTCCTCTGGAGCTACTTCCCAGTTTTTCACTGCAGACTCATGGAGTGACAGAATCACAGAATGGTTTGGGTGGGAAGGAACCTCAAGGCTCATCTCATTCCAACCAGGGAATCTTCCCTGGAACAGATTGTTCTTATCCTGGGATAGAGGCAATCCCACCTTCCTACAACAACAACAACAACAACAACAATAATAATAATAATAATAATAATAATAATTCCAGCATCCATCCCATCATTTACATTCTGTACAATGCAGATTTAAAACACAGTTCTGCATCTTTGTGTGTGGGACTGATGTCTTTAAAGTTAAGGATTCTACTCCTGTGAGAAAGAACTACTCCAGGTTGTAAAAACAGATCTTGGATGCATTGTAAAGCAGAATTATAGTGGTATTTAACTCTCAGTTATAAGCTGGAGCCTACAGAGTAAAGAAAGAGGTACTGCTCTCACTTAATAAAAAATTCCTGTCATTCCCAGCGTTGGCAATGGGGATTAAAATCCTTTAGGCACCCTCTAGTTCCCTGTGTCCTGCTGCTCCCAGCACTGCCCAGCCAGGGGTTGCTGCTCACCCAGCCCACTCTGGCGGCTCACAGGGAATTCTGCCATGGGATCAACCCCACACATCCCTGCCTGCTGCTGCTCAGGGGCTTTGGGGGGACATCAGCCATGTCCTGGCTAAAGGAGCTGCCTCCATCCCTACAGGATCCAGTAACGAGGGACTAAGGACAGGGAGAGACACTATTTACAAGAGCATGACAGGACAAGGGGGAATGGCTTCCCACTGTCAGAGGGCAGGAATGGATGGGATATTGGGAACAAATTCTTCCCTGTGAGGGTGAAGAGGCCCTGGCACAGGGTGCCCAGAGAAGCTGTGGCTGACCCTGGATCCCTGGCAGTGTCCAAGGCCAGGTTGGACATTGGGGCTTGGAGCTCCCTGGGACAGTGGAAGGAGTCCCTGCCCATGGTAGAGGTGGGACAGGGTGGGCTTTACGGTCCTTTCAACCCAAACCAATCTGGGAATCTGTGATCCCTGCAGATATTTGAATATCCAGCCTCTCATCCCAAAGTCAGGGATATTAAAAGAGTGCTGCTAGATGGCATCTTTCCAAAAAGCTTCCTTCTGGAAGAAATTGTGATCTCCATTTAGGCCCCGTGTCCTTTCAGTAGTGCAAAAAGCCTCAGAGAAAACAATCTCCTGCTGTCTAGCAAGTATCTGCCTTCTCCTCTGGGCTGAACTGCACAAAGCTTTAAACAGAGGCATTTAAACCCTGAGTGCCAGGGAGCAAAAGCACACTCAGACACCATTCACTGTCACTTCATCTCCCTGTGTTCCTGCACTGAGGGAGCAGCAGCGTTCCCAGCCTAATTGTGCAGAACCACTGCCCACAGGCAGGCTGAGACTCCAGCTCAGCCCCCAGCCCTGCACATGGTGTCAGCACACAGCAGCAGTCTTGGTTTGAAAAGCCAGGTGTCTGCTAAGGAAGGCAGGAACCTCCCTTGAAATGGAAAATGCAAACACCCTCCCTCTGAATTATTATTATTTGAAATTAAGGGGCTCTCAGGCAAAGATATGGGAGTAGAAATAACAGTTCTTCACTAGGAAAATTCAAAATACAAATGCAATAGTGCAAAAAAGAAAACAAACCAGTGCCAGAGTGAGAAGAGGAGCTGACCCCCTCTGGGTCAGGGTGTTGCTCAGTCCCATTCCATGGTGGCTGCTCCTCCTGCAGTGCCAGGGGTGGCTCTGGTGGAGCAGGGATCCTGCAGAAGGGGGGAGTTTTCCTCTGAAGCTCCAGGGCTGCTGGAGATGGGCCTGCTCTTGCTCTGGGAATGCAGTGCAGAAGAAAGCTGCTCCTCTGGGAATGCAGTGGGCAAAGGCTGCTGTGCTGTTCCCAGGCTCAGATTGGATCCAGGTAGGAATGCTTGGCTCCTCCCCTGGGCAGAGCATCTCCCCATGGGATGATGGAATTTTCTCAGCCCTGCAGGGACACTCACTGGCCATGGACAGAAGAGATCTCCTGGAAGGAGGATTGGCTGTGGGAGAGAAAGAAAAAACTGCCCAATGAACAGGAGAGAACTGCCCCACCTCTGACAGATGGGGATGGAACACACAGCCCCGTTTCCAACCTAAGACAAGCTCTCTGACAAAAGCAATTTTTCTCCATCAGGCAATGTTCTCCAGCCAGCTCTGCTGCTCCTTGGCTTTGATTTGAGCCACTGCTCTTCTCAGAGGAGCACTGGAGCATCCCCGTTCAGGCTGGGAGTGCTGGGAGCAGCCTGGGGCTGATTTCATCACCGGGACAGCACCACAAACAACTGGGGGGAACCATGAGCAAACAGAGAGCTGGGAGTGGGGCAGAGCACAGAGGAGAAGTGTGGGAAATGGATTTGAAAAAAATCAATACTACTTCCATTACAATTAATAACCTGATAACAGATATTAATACTGTCAAACATATGACCTTACAAAACAAAACCGTCAATTTTCTTTTACTAATACATAAAGGTAATTATAAAATCTTTAGAAAATTATATTATTTAAATGTATCTAGCCATTCAAAATCCATCCACAAACAACTTCAAAAACTAAAAAATTTAACAAATAAAATTAAAATAAACAATAAATCATAATTAAACAACTTATTAAAAAAATAACATTTTACACCTTAACTAAAAAACTTAAAAAATAAAATTTATATTCATTAATTATTGTAATAACAATATTAATAAAAATACCTTATATACTTCACTATACACAACAATCAATCAACAGAGAAGAAGAAGTAGCTCCAGGGATAACACTCTTGTCAAGCAGGTCATGTCCAGGTGATCCCTTCCCACTGCTGTTTAGTTATGGAAAAGGCTTTTCTCCCCCAAATCAGCCTGACAACAGCTCTCCCTGGTTCTGTACCAAAAGGTAGCAGCAGTCTAAGTAGTTAATAATTTAAACCAGTCTTACAAGGTAAAATTTAATTTGGTTATCCCTCATCCTGCTTCTATTTCCCAAGGCCCTGCAGAGAAGAGAACACACACACGACAGCTTTTAGAGCCAAGAAAATACTTCTAAATGTTCCCACAAACTTCCCATTAAATTAACTTCGGTCCATTGGGGGAATCCCCTTTGGTTGGGTTGTTTATTATTATTATTATTATTATTATTATTATTATTATTATTATTATTATTATTATTATTATTTAGAAGCTCTTCACAGGCAGCCTTATCCAGCCAGCCAGTACATCAATATCCACAATATCCACAGCAGATTTGGGGCCTGTAGGTTCAGAGTGTACAAGGAGGGTGGGCCATAAAATAGAGGAGAAGAAACAGAAATGAAGACCAGCTATGAACACTCCTTCAAAATAAAATGAAACCATTTGAAATAGTTCATTCAAAATAAGGAAAAGAGGTCAAGGACAAACATTGGTTAAAAAGGAAACAAGCTCTGCCAGAGAAGCTGTGGCTGCTCCCTCCCTGGAAGTGTCCCAAGTCCAGTTTGGATGGGGCTTGGAGCAGCCTGGGATAGTGGAAGGCAGAACAAGGTGGTTTTTGAAGTTCCTCCTAATCCAAACCATTCTGGGATTCTCTGATAAGCTAAAAGGAAAAAAACAAAACAAAACAAAACAAAACAAAACAAAAACCTTAGGAAATATTTTGGAAGAGTTGACTCCAGTGGGAACACACACAGATCCAGAACTAGAGAGCAGCCCAGGGTGGGTGATAAGAGATCTCACTAAAAATTCAACCCTCATTCAGATTTAGGTAGAAGCTCAGGAGCAAGATTGGAACTTGAGGCAGAAGGATCAAGAGCACACAAATTAACAGTACAGGTACCAAGAGCAGCTCAGGCAGCACTGGGATGATCACCCCCTGTCTGGAGAAGGAGGGGCATGGAACAGAAACCACACCTTGGCATCAGCAGCTGAAGATCTGCATTCGTGCAGACCAGGAAACTATCCCAAATTCTTACCAGTTGGTTTTTATCCTTACATTAATACCAGATCTCTACTCAGGGAGTCACTGCTGTGCCCTGATTGTTGGTGGGTAATTTTCTCCTTGGAAGCAGCAGAGGCAGCAGTCTCTGGCCCCAGTACAAAACTCTGCACAGTTGCTCGGTCACAGGACTGAGTAATAAATTCAGCTCCAGTTTCTTCACAAACTGAGCTCACAAGTTGTGCTTGGAGAATTTAAGGAGAAAACTGACACTGTTGGAGTCAGTAGGTGGGTTTTATTCACTGTCTACCGTAATAACCCAGTAACTATTGTAATTATGTATGTATGTATTTATTTATTTATTTATTTATTGTTGGGTTGAATGTTGTAGGCAGAAGAGGTCTAAGCCAAGGCTTTCCCCAGAGTTCATTTAGCTTGAGTTTCAGCTGTTTATTGCCCACAGAGCTTGGTCAGTCACCTGATCCTACATTTGCACCTCCTTTTGTTGCCAGAGATGTTGCAAAACTGTGCAAAATCCCCCAAAATGACACGCTGGGCATCTGGGAGCCTCTCCTCCAGATTTTCCACATGCAGCTGCATGTCACTTCTTGCAATTCCCATTCCTTTTCTCACAGAACTTTCCACAAACACAATTTACTTCTATGAGTGCTGATGAGGGATGGACAGAATGGATCAGAAAATGCTGGAAAATTTGTTATTTTGCTTGGAATGAGTGTTCCCACACATTACTCCATTCAGTCAGGCACACGCTAGCAGAACTCATGGTTTTTATTATGAATTGGTTTTAGTTTCCTGTGTTTACTGAACCCACCTTTGTGCCGAGCACTACAAGCAGCAAAATCAACACGACACCATTAGCAATAATTACAGCTCAGGTTTGGCACCAAATTCACTTCTGACTCTGACAGCTGCTGCAAAATATGTCAGTCAGAGAGTTTCACCTCCCAGGCACTGCAAGTTCCCTCTCCAAAAGTGCAGCAGGCAGGACCTGATCCCTGAAAAATCCCCTCCCTGTTCTACTTCCCCCTGAATCATCACCTGGCCACTTCCAGGCCAGGGAAGCAACACCACCCAAGGCTTCTGAGAGATCACTCAGGAGGAAAGAACCTGTGCAGCAGCAGGATCATTACCTTGGAAGGAACTGGAAGGAAGAAATTAGAGGTTGATTAAGAAAGATCATCAGCCCTTCTGGGCTGGGACTGAGCTCTGTGCTGGGCAGGCTAGGACACCTGCACAGATTCTTCTCAATCATCTATATAAGAACTAAATTTCAACTATTTTACTCCTCCTGGAGAATGCTGAATTACATCCCTGAGGCTCCATCTCAGGACACAGTTCCTATCATTGTCACCCCTTTGTAATAAAGGAATGGGACTATTGTTGGGTTGAGAACTATTTATTGTTTAGATAACCACCAGTCTTAGAGGCTGTGAGATTTTAAAGGAGTAAGCAGTTGGTCATAGTTTAAAGTAGTTACAAGTTCTTTGTTACAAGACAATATATAACTTTCCAATCTAATAGACAGTTGCTACAAGGTTTATTTTCTAACTTATGACTTTTATTCAGTTCTATTGCACTGTGGATATTTAACCTAATAGGCTATTATCACATATGCATCTATTATAACTTTTAAACTCTTAACTTACTCTATACAATCCCATTACTATACTATAGACCCTTTACCATCTTACCCAATACAGTTTCTTATTTACTTAAGGTATATTCTTATTTACAAGTACAGAAACATAAGTTTATGATTTTTCTACTTAATGTCTGGGTACTTTATTTGTACATCAATCCAAGCTCCTTCCAGGGTTGCAGATCAAACCCTCCTGGCTCTGTGGAAGTTTCTATCTTTCCATTTCCCACAAGTTCCCAAACACAGCACGTGCTGAAATAGTTACCAGTCAAGACAAGGTATCTGGAATCCAGTTAATCAGCCAGGCAACCTCCTGAAAATAGCTGATAGAAAATAGCTGATAACCAAGCACCTGCAGGGACTGTGCTGGCAGGGGCAGGGCAGTCCTGCACACACAGTTCATTAAAAGGAATCGCATCCCACATAACCAGAGGTGGATTTAGAACACACAGACAGTGCCCAACTTCTGAGATCCTGACTTTGCCAACTTACAAATGCCCCCAGCTCATGGATTCTTATGAAAACTAAAAGCTGAGAAGAAAAAACACCCTACAGTCCAGCAGCACTGATTTCTCACCCAGTTAATCAGCAGGATTTGGATGTTCTGACCCACAGCAAGTCCTCCAGCTAGGCTATAATGAGGAGCAGCAGAAAGCTGCTGGAGCTCTGCAGGACCTCCAGGACAAAGGGCTGGAGATGATTACCAGTTGTTTACTAGACAGCAAAGATAAATGCCTGATTAATGCCTCAGGATACTCCTTGCCATCCCCAGCCTCTCCTCAAGTCCTCTCCAGCCCTTGACCATATCTTCCTCTGTCATTCTCAGCACATCCTCTCAAATCAGCTCCCACACCTGCCTCTAGCCCCCAGCTCTTACCTAGCCTCCCTCTCCCCTACTCCTCCTCCATAATCAAGCCCCAAGAGGCTGATTTTGTTGGCAGCTCCCTGCCCTATCTGGAACAAAAGTTGCCTCCAGCCACCCAGCAGCTCCAAGCCTGAAAGGACTCTCCTAAATATACATTTAATCTGTTCCTTGTGCTTCCCCTGATGCAAATGCACCCCTTTGCAGACGGTATCAGTGCTCAGGCACCTGTCACCATCAAGATGCTTTCCCCACGTGCTGAGCCCAAGCCCTCACTCAACTCAGGCTGCACTTTAAAGCTATATTTGGACTTTTCCCAGCCTGCACATTCTCCTCCTGTACCACCCACCCCAGGGCTCTGGTTCCAGCTTCCACCAGGCCTTGGGAATTGGGCTGAACATTCTCCAGTCCTGGATTAGCCTCAGCCAAAGGCTAATGGCCCATCCCACCCAGCTCATCAGTGCCAGCACTGCTGTGCCTTTGTCACTGATTTGGGTCCTGTTTATCTGCCAAGCAAATGGGGGAGTTTTAACCCTTTCAGCCCTTTGGTCTGGGCTCTGCTCCTTGCCTTGCCAGCACTGGAAGAGGATGAGAGCACATCCTGCTCCAGAAACAGCACCCAGTAGCTGTTGAAGGTCTAGATGTGAGAAACAACTGCTCACTTTAAAAATTTAAAAGGTTTATTAAACCTTGACAAAAAATACAACAAAAGGACTATATAAGGAAAAAGTTACAGCGCTGGGAACTGCCTCATGTATACCACATGGCTGGTTCCATTTCGAGATGGATGCTCAGTCTTTTACACCCCTGGGGGTTGCATCAGCCAACCCTGGCCCCTCCCAGAGTCTGTCAGTCAGCTCTTCTCTGCCCTTTATCGGTGGAGATCGCTCTCCTGCAACTTGATTGGGGGTCAGGTGTCCTCATGCTGCACCCCCTCAGCAACAAGCTTCTCCATTCCCAGCTGCCCATGGAAGGGACACATGTGCAGCCTTCTTCTACCTGTCCTAGACAACCCAGGCTGGGTGATGGTAACAATCAGAGGGGGGAAAGGGAACCATGGGGAGAACAAAGGGCATTTAAACTATAATAACATAACTATACATCACTAAAGCTTTTCTTAATATTCACACCATAGTCATCCCTTAATTGTGAGAGCAAATCATCTCATTATCTATCTATCTCTCTATCTATCTATCTATCTATCTATAACACAGACAACTATTTTAGAGGATTAAAAGTGAGATTCCAACCTGGCCAGCAAATATGTAAAGGCTTCAAACATCTGTTTTACAGCCAGTTTGATGTTAATGGAGGTGGCAGGATCCTGCCATTTCAAGAAGCAGCCAGTTCTCTTCACTTCCACACGAAGCAGGCTCTTGGTCCCACTTTTCCTAAAATCAACACATCTTGACGACAAGCCCTGCCGTGCTCTGCCTTGCCTTCTGTGCTGGGGTTGGGCTGGACTCACAGGGCTGCCCCCTCCTCCTCCTCCTCCTCCTCCTCTTCCTCACTGCCAGAGAGCTTTGGCAGCACCAGAGTGACATTTCATCCCAAAGCAGCCGGGATCCAGGAAGCAGGCAGGGCTCAGCAGGGGATGAGAAGGAAATCCCAGCTCTGTAAATAGATCTGTCCATGGCAGTGGCAGCCACAGGGTCTCTGCTCCTCTTCCTCACACAGGGGTCCCTGGGCTCAGCCAGTTCTGGAGAGTCTCCTCTGGGCCACCTCCCACCCTGCTCTGGCTGGGGAGCTCTTCCCAAAGGGAAATGGGCAGGGTAAGGTGCTGTTCATGGTGTTCTGGCCAAGTTACTCAGGTCCCTCATCCCTGTGACCCCACCACATCAAACTGTACCAACATCTTCAGGGGTGACAGGACGGCCAGCTCAGAGCTGCCCATGGTGGCCCAAAGAGGGAAAACCTCTTCTAAACCCTGAAGTCTGCTCTGAGCTCTGAGTTCTGAGCTTTGAGCTCCAGTCCATGTCCTGCCTCAGCTGAGAGGCCACAGAGCCCTGCAGAGCCTTGGACTCTCCAGGAGATGCTGGAATCAATCTGCTACTGTCTGCTTTGACAGGAAAATCCAACAGGATCCAGCACTGTGATCCTGCTGCCATTGAGATGCAGCAAGGACCCCAGGTGCTCAGGAGATTTTTGCTTTGGCCAATGTTTGTGTCAAATGAAAACCACACCTTCCATAAATGATTGGAAACCAGGTGGAAAATCTCCAAAGCCCAGCTCTAGGAATAGGCAGAGTTGCTTCAGATTAATGTTCATGAGGATTACTTTATTTCCTTCGTACCCCACATGAATATTTCCACATTTATTTCCACATACCCCACAATTCCAGATGAAAAACTTCCAAGGGAAATCTGGGGAAGTATCTTCCTGTGTGTGAGGAGACATAGCCAATGCTTTTGGGCTCCACCAGCTCAGGTGAGCCGGGCAGGTCACAAATTCTAACCCTCCGAAAATTAAATTCTAAAAGCTGTCAGGCTAAAATAAAAATCCTAGCAGAGGTGCTGGAGAGCTTGTTACAAGCCAAGATCGCAGCAGTGGAGTTTAGCATTTCCCCTACAACTGCATTAACAGTAGGTCAGAAAGGGAGGAAATCACTTCCAACTCCTATTTTGTAATATTTTCATTTGTCACTCTGAATCTTCTGTGGGCTTTCAACCCTGGGCATGGTTTGTGAGCTGCTCTGGGCTGCTCAGGCTTGTCACCTGCACCAGGGCCAAGACAGAGAGCTCAGACCTGCCTTTAGAGTTCCCTACAACCTCCCAGAGATGCTGAGAAGGACAACAAAGGACTGAGTGGGACAGACCTGTACAGGGACCCAAAACCAGACTGGAACAATTAAAGTTCTTAGGTCTAATGCCTACTGAGAAAATCTTTATATTTCTATACTATTAGAAATTATTGTTATTATTTATTTATTTATTTATTTATTTATTATTTCTTTAATTCTTTTATATTTATTCTCTTATTACTATTATTATTCTTTATATTTCTATATTATTGTGATGTTTCTTTACATACTAGGAAATTCAGAGATTACTGTGAGGTTTCTAAAAATTGTGGAATCTCAGAATATCCTGAGTTGGAAGGGACCGACCAGGATCATCCAGTCTACAGACACCCCAACAACCCCACCCTGTGCATCCCTGAGAGCATTGCCCAAAGCACAGAGAAACTGGGTTTGTTGAGCTGGGATCCTGCTGCAGGCAGTGATGTAAGAACATAACAAAAGTGTCAGAAATACTTCCTGTAATATTTAGTCAAAAAATCCCTGTGCTTCTCAGCCCATCTCTTATTGCTCTGCAGGGATGTCACCACATGGAGGGCTCACAGGGATGAGAAGAGCAAAGCTGTGCCAGGAAAGCACTCCTGCCCCTGGGGGAGGGTTTTGTACCAGAAACCTCCCAGAGGTTGAGGACAGAGTGCCAGAGCAGAGCCACTCTCAGCTCCGGAGGGGCGTCTGCAGGGCAGTGACAAATTCCTGCAGAGCACAGCACGTTCCTCTGCTCCTAAAAAATGGAGTCAGCTCCAGGCAGGTGGAAGGAGATAGATTGATGGTCAAAGTTCAGAAGAGACTGTCACAGGAGCTTGATAAATACAACCCATCAGAGCATCAGTGGCATGGGAATGAAGGATGTAAAATAAATGAGTAAAACTCAGCCACCTTGAGTGCAGCTGGAGAACTTTATGCAGCTCCTGCACTCTGTTTTCCACCAGCTGGGTTTCCTTCCCAGTGTGTCCAGTAGAGGAAGGAGAGCAGCTTTCTCATCAGATATTTCACTTATTCCCTTATCAGCCCCTTTTCAAGCATCACCTGCCCTCCTGCCCTGCCTAAGGAGCAAGATGGGCAAATTATTTTGCTCTTTGTTTCTGTTTCCCCTCAGTAAGCCTGACTGGGAATGGTCTCCTGTGCCCAAAATGGTCCTCAGTGCTCAGAGACAGTGCCCAGTCATTGTATGAATCTCAGCTGAGCCCAAAAATTAACAATGTCCCATATGGGAGTGCTTTCCATCTGTCACCTCTGCACTCCCTGAGAGATCCCAGCAAGAAGAGGAGTGGCAGAAATCATGGAATGGTTTGAGTTGGAGCAACCTCAAAGCCCATCTCATTGTCATGGGCAGGGACACCTTCCACTGTCCCAGACTGCTCCAAGCCCTGTCCAGCCTGGCCTTGGACACTTCCAGGGATCCAGGGGCAGCCACAGCTTCTCTGGGCACCCCGTGCCAGGGCCTGCCCACCCTCACTGCTGAAAGGATTCCTTCCCAGCAGCTAATCTAAATCTCTCCTCTTGCAGTTTAAACCTTTCCTCCTTGTCCTGTCTGCCCATGTAAATGTGTTCAGGCAGTTTTCTTCTGAGGGGAGACTCAGGACCCTCCAGCCTCAATGTTCTCCTCCCTGAGGACAAAGCTGACTCTTTGTCCCAGGGCTCCATTACCCACGACATTCCCGACTCTGCTGTCCCTGGAGCTTACAGGCTCACCTGAGCATGCACTCCCTGTGCCTTTTTTGCAGAAAAAGGTGTTGCCACTTCTCAGGTGAGGCCCGGCGGAGTCCCTGACCCTGGGGGCAAAGAAAGGTCCCCCCACCCAAATGCAGGCATCTGGGGGTCACACAGCACAAGCAGCAGCCAGGCAGCCAGAGTGGCCCAGAGGAGCCCTGGCCGTGCTCAGTGCTGCACAGGAAGGCACGAAAACCCCAGGGACACTGCCCAGTCCAGACAGTGGGAAAAGAAGCCTTCCTCCTCCCGGTGCAGGCCACAAGGACACCTCTGTGCTGTGTGAGCAGGAGCAGCCTGGCCAGAAGGGACCAGGTTGGCAAGTGGGAATGTTCCATGCTGCAGGGGAAGCCAAAAGACCTTGGGGGCCAGCGCCAATCTGTCCCAGGGGAAAATCCCTTCCTGACCCCACAGCTGGGACTGGCTGCTCCCCCAGCACTGAGCAGGACCTGCATCCCCGACCCACAGACTGCTCACACCTCCCGGGAGGTGCCCAAGCCCTGCTCCCCCCCAGCCTGGAGCCATCTCAGGATCTTCCAAGAGGCAAAATCCCCCCAGTCTGATCGACCTTGGGAGCAGGAATTCCCTCTGTGCCTGGTGAGACAGCAGTGGGTCACTTGCCCATCCCATTTCTCTGAAGTGTCCCTTGCACATCCCATTTCTCTGTGGCCCCGTGGGGGAGGATGGTGAGCTCCAGGGTGCTCCTCAGGACAGCGTTCCCTTGCCTCACCACTCTGATCCAGCTGGAAAGGCCTGGCAGCCTCAGGCAGCCCCGGGGGCTGGAAGTGTCCTCCTCACCCTGCCAGTCCTGCTCATTTCCCACGGAGCTCACAGTGTGCCCTGGAGGGTGACAGGACCACAGTCCTGGAGGGGCTTAAAGCTGCCCTTCCAGCAGAGCCCCTCATCCAGCCTCCAGCTCCCTCCACGTCATTCCACAGGCTCCTCACAGAGCTCCTCTGGCAGCCCTCGGGCTGGCTCTGCCTGAGGGTGAAGTTCTCAGGCTGGCAGTGGAACAGGGGAGCAGATTCCTTTGCCATGTGTGACCTCCTGCCAGACAGGACCTCTGGCTGCTCCTGCAGGAACCAGCTCCTGAAGGAAGGGATGAATATCCCCATTTGTCCTCAAGCTTGGGATGCTGTTGCAGTGTGGCAGGGAGGTAGAAATGCTGCAACCTTCTTTGAAAGGTCTCCTTCAGAAGCTGCTCAGAGTAAGGCCACCAGAACAGCCATTTCAAGTCCATGCACACACACATGCCACAAAGAGCTCAGCAGAGGAGGGACAGGAAGGGTCTCTGTATGATGTATTCCAGAGAAGGTTTATTCCAAAGCACGCTGAGGGGATCGGGACAAAGACCAAACCATGTGGTCTGCACAGGCTCAAGTGTGGGGTCAGTGACCAATGACCTGAGGGCACAGGGCAGGGCAAGGGGCAGCAACCTGTAGGGGCAGTGAGGGATGAACAATTGGGGTGGGCAGGGTCAGGTGGCCCACGGGCGAGGCAATCTGATGTGGATTGGCAGTGGTGCTGCAGAGCACCATGGGCTGAGTCCTCTCTTTAGCTTAGGAGGGGAAAACTCCATGGTAAATTCTTCCAAGGCAAGGCCCTGGGGATTTCCCTGAGGGGGAAGGATTCAGAGGATGCCTCTGGTGTGAGCAGCACTACAGGAGCTCCTGCTGCTGCTGCAGTGACATTTCCAGCCCCCACTCTGCAGGGACTGGAGAGCTGAGTCTGCTCTGAGCCCTGGACAGGTGAAGCTGCTCCAAGCCATTGATTTCATGGGAGATCAATGTGCTGAAAATGGAACTATCAGTTTCTGCACAGGGTGACACACAGTGGCATTTAAGGCAGAGCTAAGTGGAATTGCTCCTGTTGCATGGCACAGAATACTAACAGGAATTGATTTAACCCTCTGGAGGCCTGGCTTTGTTTATTCAGTGGCCAAGGGGGGCTTTTGGTGGTTGTCCTCGATTTTGAATGCTTTGCCTAATCCCATGTTTGAAGCAGATGAGAGGGAGAATCAGGGTGCCCTGTGTTAATCGAGCCAAGTTTGCAGATGAGGAAGAATTCAGCTCCAAACACAGAGTTAGAAGCTGGAGTCTAAAGCAACTTCTCCCTTTTCTCTCTCCCTCTGGCAGCTCAGTGCCGTCTCTGAAGTCAGAGCTGCTCCAGTGGGATGCACACAGCAGAGCACAGCCTTGGTTTACTCAGTCCCAGGGGAACACATGCTCTAGACAGGCTGCTCATGAAGCCACATGCCTGGCCCTGTGTCCTGAGGGCTGCTGGCCTCTCCAGGCTCCTTGATACAGGTGGCACTTTCATCCTTGCTGAGAATTTTCCTTCCAGGATGCTGCAGGCAGGGTCTGACAGGCAAAGCCCATATAAAACCTGTCTGAGAGAGATCCTTTGACTCCCCACCAGGGAGTAGGATAAACATGTTCACAAAATGAGCAAACCATGGGCATTGCTGGCTCAGAGCACGAGGACTGAGCCAGGAGCTCCTCAGCTTTCCCACCTCTGGATCAGCAAGGGTTGGAGCCCACAGAGCTCCTCCTGAGCACTGCTCACAGCCCACAGGGCATCCCAAAGGATATTGCAGGATTCACCTGAGTTAAAACCCTACAAATCCAATCCAGTGCCCCCTGGGGTTGGTGGAGAAGCTCCCAGTGAGTCTCCAGAGTGTTTGCTGACTGCAGATAATTTCCAGGCTGCTCAGCCATCATTCACAGAATCACAGAATGGTTTGGGTTGGAAGGGACCTTACAGCCCATCCAGTACCACCCCTGCCATGGCAGGGACACCTTCCACTGTCCCAGGCTGCTCCAAGCCCTGTCCAACCCGGCCTTGGACACTTCCAGGGATCCAGAGGCAGCTGCAGCTTCTCTGGGCACCCTGTGCCAGGGCATCCCCACCCTCACAGTAAAAAATTACTTCCCAATATCCAACATAAATGTCCCCATTTTCAGGTGCCAGACTCCCATTTTGTTGTGGAGATGGCACATTTGGGTCACAGCTGAGGCACGCAGAGTCCAGGTGGAAGTTCATACTGCTGCTGTTATCCTGGTAACCAAAACTTGCAATCCCAGCCTCACAGGCAGGGGGTAGATGTGTCTTGAGATATTTTTCTTTTTGCCACATCTGATAATGATTTGCTCATCCTTTTGTCCAGAGAGCACTCATTAAACAGAGAATGGGGCAGGCAGCAGCAATCCAGGCCACGATCCAGGGGTGATTCATGTCAGGGCAGCTTGTCTTTCCAACATCACATCCTGCACTCTCTCTGTGCCCTACCTGCAGGAGCTCTCAGGCCCAGCACTACCTGGGCTCAGCTGAAAGGAGGTTTAGGCATAGCTTTATCTCTGGAGCTGGCCAGTGCTGGATCTCACTGGATGGACGTCCTTACACACCTCTTTCTGATGTGCTGCAAGAGGAGAGGAAAACACGAAAATATTGTGTGCATCCCCCCAGGCTGGAGGCTCAGGAAAGTCTGCAGCCACACATGAGTTCCATTCATTCCAGCCCGCCCAGGATCCCAAGGAAGTCAGGCAGCAGGAGGGGTGGGAGCACACGTCTTCTGTCACCCGTGGGTCAGAATCACCCACTCCACTGATCACATCCCCATGGGATGGGAGGCAATATTCCCCAGTGCCCTGGGTTGCAGGATGTGGCTGGGGTGTGTTCCTATCACGATCTGTCAGAGGTGGGGCAGTTCTCTCCTGTTCATTGGGCAGTTTTTTCTTTCTCTCTCCCACAGCCAATCCTCCCTCCAGGAGATCTCTTCTGTCCATGGCCAGTGAGTGTCCCTGCAGGGCTGAGGAAATTCCATCATCCCATGGGGAGATGCTCTGCCCAGGGGAGGAGCCAAGCATTCCTACCTGGATCCAATCTGAGCCTGGGAACAGCACAGCAGCCTTTGCCCACTGCATTCCCAGAGGAGCAGCTTTCTCCTGCACTGCATTCCCAGAGCAAGAGCAGGCCCATCTCCAGCAGCCCTGGAGCTTCAGAGGAAAACTCCCCCCTTCTGCAGGATCCCTGCTCCACCAGAGCCACCCCTGGCACTGCAGGAGGAGCAGCCACCATGGAATGGGACTGTGCAACACCCTGACCCACAGGGGGTCAGCTCCTCTTCTCACTCTGGCAGTGGTTTGTTTTCTGTTTGTGTACTATTGCATTTGTATTTTGAATTTTCCTAGTAAAGAACTGTTATTCCTATTCTCCTGTCTTTGTCTGAGAGTCCCTTAATTTCAAAATTATAATAATTCAGAGGGAGGGGGTTTACATTTTCCATTTCAAAGGAGGCTCCTGCCTTCCTTAGCAGACACCTGGCTTTTCAAACCAGGACACCCAGTGTTCTTGCTGAGCATTCTCCACAGACTCTGCTGTGCTGACTCCGCTGTTGTTGAGTCTTTCCACAGCTCAGCTCTGCAAAAGAAGAGAGACATCAGTGTCAGTGCTGAAAAATTCATCCTCACACTCTCTCTTCCAGCTTGCTAGGGATTTTCAGGCCAGAATGGCCCATTCTGATTATCGAGCCTGATCTCCCTGATAACCCAAAGTTCACCCCAGGATTTCTACATCAAAGACAGGGGCTGGCAGCAGAGCTGAGTGTTTGAAAAGGGCACTGGACCTCAGTTCAAAAGGCTCCACATCCATCTCTCAGTAACCTGGCTCAGTGATTTAAGCACTGCCACTGCTCAAAAGTTCAGTTTGTTTCTATTTAAATACATCTAACTTTCACTTTACAGCCAAATCCCTCTTATTTACAGATTTTTGCATTGCAACTTCTATTCATTTGCATCATTTCCTGCAATAACAAATGAACCTATTGTTTTAGCAGTGATGGATCATCCCTGCTTGTCAAAAATAGGAAATTAGAGGGCATTTTGGCTGACAAAAGATGAGTTAGGGATTGCAGGGTGCCCATGCCAAGTGCAAGGACACAGGTACTTGAAGCAGTGGGGGAACTGTGGTGGCTGCAAAGATTGTGATTGATACAGGAGTGATCCAGTGAAGGGACAATGATGGATATGTTTATTATTTGAAGTTCAGTTTCAATCATTTTGACTCATTCTTAAATGCATCAGGGTTTATTTGCACTTAAGGGAGACGAGCTCAGCTAATTGCTGGAGGCTCTGGCTGAGTTTTCAGAAGGTCCAGCTCTGAGAAGCACAGAGCAATTCCCAGTCAGGAATTAGTAAGGCTCTACAGCATCACAGTCTGTTTCTGGAATGAATAATGCTCAGGAATATGCAGCAGCAGTTTCCTCCTAAATGGGATACTGTTTTACAGTATTAAAAAAAAAAAAAAAAAGTAAAATGAAATCTCTTTTTCTACATTTGTAAAGCTTTTCAGCCAAACAATCCACCACAACCACTATGGAAGGTTTTCTCAGACTAAATCAGATTTTCACAGCAGAAGAATAAACAGACTTGCTTAAAAGAGAAGAAATCCCCTTGCAAGGGTTAAACACTCAGTTTCTTACTTTAGTGCTTCCAGGGTCACTAAAACCACAGAGTTCAAGCTGACCTTCCCGATTTTTAGGACAATTCTTGAGGAATTCATGATAGATGAGTAATCTTTCTCAGGAAGCAGTTCCCTCTGCCTCACCAACATCCCACCAGGGTTGGTCAGCTGCTGAGGCTTCAGCCCCAGCCTGGGGATAGCAGGAGGAGGGAGTTCCTTCAGGCTGGAAATGGCTGCATGGGCTGCAATTCCTCAGTTTATCCCTTTCTCCAGCAAAAACTGCTCGGTCTCCTTTAAGGATGACATCTCTACGACAGGATTCCTTTTTAAATGCTATTTTGTTTAATAAATCATGTAAATTCCAGCATGTAAACTAGAGCATTACAGACAGGCTGGTAAATAATTAACTGCTCGTTTGCATGAAGGGGGAGAAAATACCCAATTCAGCAAATCAGGCAGGAAGCTGAGTGTTTACCCTCCTGAGGAATAAAGGGTTGACTCCTGAAATTCTTGTGGGTGTGCTGGGGTGAGGGGACAGATGGTTTTTGCTTGGGATATTGGTTGGAGATTGGGAACAGTGTGATCTAACCTGGATAAATTAGTGCCTCTATATGTGTAAGCTTTGTAAGAAAGCTTTCTTTGCACTTAGGGTTTTTTGGGGGGGGGTGGTTTGGAGGATTTTTTTGTTAATTTTTTTCCTGCCACCTTGAAACTTTAGGAGTAATAGAGTAGGAGACACAAACAGTGAGGTGGTGGTTCTAGCAAATGGATGGTTCTGTAGCAAGAACAAAACTGAATATATGTAGAAATTATTGATAAATATCTGAACTCACACAGACATCCTAAAACCTTGTTGGGGCATCCTTTACTGATATTAGTAAAGGAAATAGCTCAAATTCTTACAGTGATGTTGCCTTCAACAATTAAAGCCCCCAGGGCTTCAGGGAATCTGTGCAGGAAAAGCTCCTCAACATATTTGTCACTCTCTCAAGAAGCACCAAGGCCTTTATGAGGCTTGAATTTCAGGGATGGGGGTGTTCAGTGTTGCTGGGTAAAGTGTTTAATCAATTAATACTAAAGCTACTCAAGATTTCTGTGGTGCTGGATGTTCTCTGCCCTAGGGGCATCCAGTCTTTGAAGCTGTTATTACAGTAGCCTCTTATTTGGACAATAAAAACAACTAAATAGGGAATCGGGTAGGCAGGGAGGAAAAATCTGCCTTGGCTTTGCAAGGCTCTCTGCATCAAGGCCTCTGGACACCCAAAAGTGAGATGTGCCAGCCCCAGGTGCCACCTCTGGGGTTAAATTGCTGTGATGTGATTTATTGGATGGAATCCCAAGGGGCTACCAGGCCACTTAATATAATGTCTCAGGGAAAATAACAGAATTTTTAAGAAGCAGAACACATTAGCCAGATAAACTTGCTGTTGCCTAAAAACAAAGTCCTTGACTGCCCCAGCCCTCTCTGAGCAGGCTCTGTTCCTGCCCCTGGGGCAGCAGTTGATGGCTCTGTGATGCTTGTGCATATTATTTCTACTGATTGGAAAATGGATGCGGGAATGAACTGTAGAATCATGCCAGGCTGCCTGGAAAATGGGCTGTTCTTAGGGAAAACAGCCTCTGCAGTGTGTCTGTGGTGTAACAGAGCTGTGGCTG
The DNA here is from genome assembly GCA_013400575.1 of Peucedramus taeniatus. Lineage (NCBI taxonomy): Eukaryota > Metazoa > Chordata > Aves > Passeriformes > Fringillidae > Peucedramus > Peucedramus taeniatus. The sequence goes on from WBNO01020648.1 coordinate 184,156, forward strand.
TCACACAAAGCTCTGCTTCTCTGCAGGTGACTGAGGCTTGAAAGGCAGTGTCTGAATGTTCTGGTTTGAGAAGCAAGACCAGCGGGACACCCCAAGTCAGAAATACAATTTATTAGAAAAAAGGGAAAATAAAACAAGAAAGGAAACAAAATACATGCAATAAGAAAAACCACTGACAAAGTCAGAATACAACCTGACACCCTATGGTGATATCAGTCTGAGCAGAGTGGTCCTGTTGAAACAGTGATCCTATAGCAGAATGGGTCTGACGATCCAGCAGTAGCTCTTACCCTCTGGGAGTCCAGTAGGCAAGCGCTGCTGTGGTGTTCAGAGTCCCAGCTTATATCCAGGTTAGAATGCTTTGTTCCCCCCTCTGGGCGGAGCATCTCACAATGGGATGTGAAAAGGTTTGATGGGCCATTTACGGAAGATTTATCCCCTTTGTGGAAGAGATAAGGGAAGCTGCTCTTTGGTGGTTTCTTATCAGCTGGCTTATCAACAGAAGATCTCCTATCCCAGTTCTAACGGATGGTAATAGAATACATTTGGTTATATCTTGCTCTGCAACCCATGACACTGAACAAGGCTTGGTCTGGGGCTGAGCCTGCTCAGGCTGCTGGTCAGGGCTGCTGGCTGCTGCCTTCAGGGGACACAGACAGGCCAGAGAGGTGACATGGGGCCAGAGCCACCACCTGCAGGGCTGTGGGAATGGCTGCCACCCCCTGCCCTGGATGGGATCCATCCCTGCCCCCAGGGTAAAAGTGCTCCTCTGCCTCCTGTGAGGAGTCCCCTGGGCCAGGGAAAGTGTCCCAGCAGGGAGAGCAGCCCCGGGCTGTGCAGGGCATCTCAAGGTGGGGAGATGAGTTTTGGGCAGAGTCTGTGTGTCCTCATCCCCAGCCTGAGGCTGTCACAGCATCCTCTGCACTGGATTCCAGGAGAATTCCCTTTCCCCGGGAGCTCTGCCCTGCTGGAGCCTGGCACTCTGCTGACACTAACACTGATAGCTGCTTCTCCAGAATGCTTTCTGTGCTTTCTGTTTCCCTCCTTCCACCTGCTCTTCCAAGGGGACCCTGTCCTGCCAGCCAGCTCAGTCTGTTGCTATGGCAATTGTTGTCACAAACGAAGACTTCCCAGCACGGCAGTGGCGTTAAACCCAGACATTTACATATGTCTCTGGCTCCGGGGGGATTGGGGTCTCCTGGCTGGGCACAGGCAAGGATGAAGCTGCTTTCCTGGTTCCTGCTGGCCAGGGACACTCGAGGTGGTGGAGGGATCCTGTATGGGCAGCCAGGGAGCCCTTCCCAGTGCCTGTCTGCTGGAATGTGGGTCAGCAGCCAGTCCTGCAGCATTAATGCCTCCTCCTTCTCCTCCAAACACTCCAGCTTTCCCTCTGAAGTGCCGTGCACAGAGCAGCAGTGTCAGCAGCCAGGAGAGAGGAGTCAGGGAAGAGCACTGGGAATAAATGTGCAGGGAGGGCAGCTGGAGAAGTCAAACCTGCTGCTGGGGCTTGCAGCCTCCTGGGCTCCCTGAGGGGATTAAAGCTTCCCCCTGAGAAGGGGTTTAAGGGTAACAGGAGTAATCCAAACATGGCATCTTTGCCTTCCTTCCCCCTAAGCATGGCTAAGTTTAGCTGTGTTGCTTCCAAGAAGAACTGCTCAGCTAAATCCCAGGGCCTGGCTTTGAAAATTTCAGCACGTCCCCTGTACTGCAAAATCAAAGCCTCTTCCCTGCTGAATACACCTTTGATCAGAACTGTGAGAAATATTTGCAACCATGTGAAACTTGAATGATTTGGGGTTTCATTACACACTTGAAACTCAGACCATTTTCATCAAAGGCATTGCTAAAGTTCACCAACCCTCCAACAGAACCTTTGATGCTTTATGGCTTGCATTTTGTGTAAAACTCGCAGGTTTGCTGGACTTTTTATAAGTGAAACTAGCTGAAAGTGGCTTTGAGTGCATTTTGAGAACAGACACTCATAGAAAAGGCAGTCAGATGAATTTTGTTGCCTTTAGAGCTGCTGCATGCTGTCATCTGGCAATAAAGGGTAATTCTGCTGAACCCAGCAGTCAGGGTTGTGGCAATAGCTGGGTAAGAAGGAGGCACAGAACACTGGTGTGGCTGTGCTCTGCCCTCCCCTCGGGGCTGGACATCCCATGGCAGCAGCAGGGCTTGGTTGGTTTGGAGGGGTTTTTTTTGTTAATTTTTTTCCTGCCACTCTGAAACTTTAGGAGTAACAGGGTAGGAGACACAAGCAGTGAGGTGGTGGTTCTAGCAAATGGATGGTTCTGTGTGGCAGCAGCTCTCTGGCCACAGAGAGCAACAGGCACAACTTTCCCAGGCATTGTCCTGGGGAAGGCTGTGAGAAGATCAGAGAAAAGAATGAGAAACAATTCTTATCTTCACTTTCTGCACCTGTTGTGAACATGTGGAATGTGTTATGAAGATTTGTTTACCAAAGGGTGGTTTCTTAATTAGCCAATGGTGATGGTGTTTTAATTACAGGACCAATTAGGTCAACCTGTATCTGAACTGTCTAAAAAAGCAATGGGTTTCTTAAGAAGAGTAAGAATAATAAAGTGATTGATCAGCCTTCTGGAATCATGGAGTCAATGCTAATTATTACCCAGCTGGGGACGCCATGCTACCACAGTTCTGTAGCAAGAACAAAACTGAATATATGTAGAAATTATTGCTAAATATCTGAACCCACACAGACATCCTAAAACCTTGTTGGGGCATCCTTTACTGATATTAGTAAAGGAAATAGCTCAAATTCTTACAGTGATGTTGCCTTCAACAATTAAAGCCCCCAGGGCTTCAGGGAATCTGCAAGAAGAGCTCCTCAATATATTTGTCACTCTCTCAAGAAGCACCAAGGCCTTTATGAGGTTTGGGCATTTCTCAGTGCCTTGCCCTAACTCAGCCTTCCACTCGAGCACTTAGGGAGGTCCCAGAATGTGAGACTCCACAGAGAACAACCTGTTCTTGTCCAGGTTCTGTCCTCAGCAGGGTATTTGTCATCTCTAAGGGTTCTGTTTCCCAGAACATCACCCACTCCCTACTCTCTTGCCTCATCAGTAATTTTTGCGCCTCCTTTCCCAGTCTGACAGAGTCAGAATCACACAGAATTAGGTTGGAAAAAAACTTTGAGATCATGGAGTCAAACCTCTGAGCTAACACCTCCCTGTCAGCCAGACTATGGCACTGAGTACCACATCCAGACTTTTCTCAAACACCTCCAGGGATGCCACCTTCTCTGCTATGGCCTGAGACCTGGGACCTGTCCCTGCCTGCTCACAGGGCTCCCTCTCCCTGGAAATGAGGTTCCTTCTCAGACTGCCAGCTAGGGCTCTTCTGGACTCTGCTCCTCCCAGAGAGGAGGAGAAAACCCTCCTGGCCCAGGCAGGGAGGGTTTTCCCTGTTCCTCTGTCCCTGAGGGGAAGGGTAACCTCTCGCCAAGCACAAAATTCTCCAGCTGCAGCATTGTCCTGGTCCAGCTCAACTCCTGCTGCTAAGGAGCAGAGAGAGGTGTGAGGGGAAAATAAGTGATTTCCACTAAAGGGACACAGTCAAAGATACACTGAGTTTGGAAAAGCCCTCTAAGATTGAGTCCAGACACAAAGCAGATGGATAAATGTTACATTTGCCATTTTCCCAGGCTCTGGTGCTGTGTGTGTTGTATTTGCAAGTCTGTTCTCTCCTGCAGATCTCTGGGATGTTCTGAGCAGTGTTCCCCACCTGGAGGCATTTGCAAACCTTCAGAAGTCAGCAGCCAGAGTCTCTGCTACGTGTTTCTATCTCCCCTTTTATTTTATGGATCTGACTTCCCCGTGCAGGAGCTAGAGCTTGGTTAGGGTTAAACCCTGGCGCAAAGGCACAGCCCTGATGAAACTGAAATGATCTCTTCTGGGTTGGAAAGAGCTGGGAGAGCTACTCCTGCATTAAATGTGTCTACCTGGGAAGACTTTGCATGTTTAGATACAAAATTTGATCCAAATGAAATATAATCCTTGGAAAATCACCTGTGTGGCTGCAATACAACAAATACTGCCTGGGGCAAGTGCTGCTGGGGTGACACAAGGGATGCCAGAAGTGTCCAGCACATTGTGCTTTCTGTTCTAGGTGACTGCTAGGCCATGAAACGTGACTTCTGGCAAGATTTCATTCTATTCCATAAGCCAAGTAGCAGGACTTTGATTTAAGGATGGGTGTGTTTAGCTTGAGTCTGAGTATCATGCTTTGAAACGGAGCATTGGGTTCCAAATGTGACTTGAATTGGTACCTCTAGTCCTGGTGGTGCTGGGAGGGCCCTCTTTGCTTCTTTCCCTCCCTTTTCCTGTAGTTATTTGACCTCCTCACACCACACAAGGCTTCTCCTCTCTGGGAGAGCAGCAGTGCGTCAGAGCAGACTTGAGATCTCCTCTGGTGGGAGCAGAGCTGTAGAGCCCCAGGGGGCACAGCAGCAGAATGAATGTCCTGATCTGGGCTCTGCATCACAAACCAGAGGCTCTCTGACTTGGACAGGCTCCCCATCACGCCTTTCTCCCATGAGGAAAGGCAGCTGTGACATGGCCACTGTCCTGGGTTGCAAGATAATGTGTGTGTTCCATCCCCATCTGTCAGAGGTGGGGCAGTTCTCTCCTGTTCATTGGGCAGTTTTTTCTTTCTCTCTCCCACAGCCAATCCTCCCTCCAGGAGATCTCTTCTGTCCATGGCCAGTGAGTGTCCCTGCAGGGCTGAGAAAATTCCATCATCCCATGGGGAGATGCTCTGCCCAGGGGAGGAGCCAAGCATTCCTACCTGGATCCAATCTGAGCCTGGGAACAGCACAGCAGCCTTTGCCCACTGCATTCCCAGAGGAGCAGCTTTCTCCTGCACTGCATTCCCAGAGCAAGAGCAGGCCCATCTCCAGCAGCCCTGGAGCTTCAGAGGAAAACTCCCCCCTTCTGCAGGATCCCTCCTCCACCAGAGCCACCCCTGGCACTGCAGGAGGAGCAGCCACCATGGAATGGGACTGAGCAACACCCTGACCCACAGGGGTCAGCTCCTCTTCTCACTCTGGCAGTGGGGTTTTGTATTACTGTATTTTTTATTTTATTTTTATTTTCTTCCCTAGTAAAGAACCGTTATTCCTATTCTCCTGTCTTTGCCTAGGAGCCCCTTAATTTCAAAATGATAATAATTCAGAGGGAGGGGGTTTACATTTTCCATTTCAAGGGAGGCTCCTGCCTTCCTTAGCAGACACCTGGCTTTTCAAAATAAGACAGCCACCATGGCCAGCTCCTCTGAAGAGTCACCCAGCATAGGCTGTGGAAAAAAAAGGTAGTGAACGATGTTCCTGGGGGAACTGAAACCCCTTCACCTGCTCGTGGTGCTGCCAGCCCTGCTCAAGTGTGCTGGGGTCCTGTCACTAAACCCATCTCCCCCAGATGTGTCTGTGCAGGCAGCCTGCAGCACCTGCAACGAGGACATCAGGGCCAGGGTCTCCTTGTTGCTGTGTGAACACACAAAGAAGCCTTTTCCTTGTTTAGTGGAAGCAAAGCTGCACTGGTACTGCCCCTAATCCCCTCAGTCTGACCCCTCAGGCTGTGCTGTGGGTGGCCATGGCTTTGTATGAAGCCAAATGTAGTAAATAAATAGCAAGTCAGTGGTAAGAGATACACCAGGTCTTAACAAAAAGCAAATTCAAGGCTGAACTGGTTCAATCATTGCTGGAGCAATGAAGGGAATCTCATTCCTATTTTGTCCACTCTGGGCATTTCATTCCTGGTGCGTCCTGAGCTCCCTCCCCAGGGCTCAGAGGAGACAGACAGAAGCCAGGCCAATGCTATGTTATATGGACATGGCCAAAAACTTTTCCTCTGGACCCCTAATGACTTTAAAAATGTGGGGAAAAATATTAAAAATTACTCTTTGGCCACATCTGACAAAGTGCATTCCTGGCCTTGTTTTTGTGTCTTGGAGATGCCCCTTCAAGAATGAGGATTTGTAGTAAATGTCTGCACACACACACACACACACGCACCAATAGAGAAACAACATGCACACACAGTGCACAGATATTATCATGAAAGTGTTTTTTAATGTGTGGAAGCAGGAACCAGACTGGCACAAATTGTTCTACAAATCTCAGAGCCTGGGGGGATGCAGGCAGCAGATGTGGAAGGAGAGGGAGGACCAGTTATTGCTGGTCAGGCTGATGTGGGACAGGGTCCCCTCAGGCTGCCCTGACCTGGCAGCAGAGATGTGAGGTTGTGAGGGGCTTTTAGGGCAGCAGGAGGGCCGAGAGCACAGTCTGACAGCACTCAGGATGGTCCTGGGGCTCAGAACCCACACCAGCCCCTGCTGTCACGGGTTCCTGTGGCTGGGAGCTGAGCTGGGAGACCAGAGCCAGCATAGCCTGGCTGTCTGAAATGCATTCCTGCCACATCCCAGCCAAAAGGGGGGATTTGGCCAAGCAGGGCTGAGCAAGGAGGACAGGAGAACACAGCTGGGGAGCTGCAGAGGCAGGGAGACATGGATATGACAGTCTGGTCAGAGAAAGAGAAAGCCAGATAAGCTTTCCCATTAATTGGTCTGGGAAGTTTAAGGGAGGCAGAGAGAAAGAATGGTAAACAAATGGTGAGCTGTCTGCAGGTGGTGTTTTGTAATAAGCTGTTTTTCTCATGTAGACACTGAAGGGTGTCTTCTTAATTAGCCAATAATGTGAAATGTGTTGATTAAATGACCAGTCAGGTCCAGGGTATAAAAGAAGGGGTTCCAACAAACTGGGGGTTTCTACCCTCTTAGCCTTCTGACCTAGAGTTTGTGTCACTTATCCATCCCTGACTCAACAGTGACAGGGAGAAGGTCAGGCATGCAGAGGCAGCTGCTGACACCAGAGATGGTCCCAGGACAGCAGATTCCAAGAGGGGTGTAAAGAGCCACTGGAATCCAGCTCTGAAACTGGGCCTGGGAGAGAATTTGTGAGGGAAGTGGTCTTTGCAATGGGCTCCCAGCCAGGTATTAATTGACATAGGCTCCATGCATTACAGAAGGCTGATCATTTTACTTTATTAAGAAACCCATTGCTTTTTTATACCCTAGTTCACTACAGGTAGACCCAATTGGTCCTGTAATTAAAACACCATCACCATTGGCTAATTAAGAAACCACCCTTTGGTAAACAAATCTCCACAACACATTCCACATGTTCACAACAACAGGTGCAGAAAGTGAAGACAAGAATTGTTTCTCATTCTTTTCTCTGATCATCCCACAGCCTTTTCCCAGAATGATGCCTGGGAAAGCTGTGTGTTTTGCTCTGTGGCCAGAGAGCTGCTGCCACAAGTTGTAGCCCAGAAGGTGCTTGGTGCCATTTCCAGCCAGGGCTGTCCCAGCACAGTGGCTGTGTGGCAGCAGCAGCAGGACCCAGCCCCACACACGCCTGCAGGCTCTGACACTGTTCCCTGTGGAATGGAGACCTGGGAAACCTTGCTTTGCTATCTCCTCACAGCACAAACGGGAGAGGGCAGGGAAGCACAGCGCTGTGTGATCCCATCTGTGCTGGGGCAGAGTGAGGCCACCCCAGGGAAGCTCAGCCTGTGGCTGGGCAGGTTTTGTGTGGGTGTGCACACAGCATGTGGTGCTAAGGAGTGTGTGCAAACCATCAGGCATGTGAGAGAAAGTCAGCACCACATCCAGGAGGGTCCCTGAGACACAGCCCCCTCCTCCTGTGGAGGGTTTGTGCCCTGCCTTATGCCAGAGGAAAGAAATTCAGCATGAGCTCCAGGAAAAGCAGCGGGTCCTTTGGGAGCAGAGCGCCTCTCAGACTTGGAAATTAAATGGAAGCACGACAAATCTGGATTGTTCCTGCCAAAACCAACTTTCATTACTTTATAATTCAACATGTGTTACCAGCTCCTATTATTAGAAAGGCAAACTTCCTCCACTGTGGGAAGAGGCTGAGATGGAGCTTTCTAGCCCTCTGTAAGTTAATTACAGTACACATGTTAAAAGCAGCATCTGTCTTAGTCAATCTAGTTGATTATTGCAGCACTTTATTTTTAGTTGTTATCAAGGTGGAGGATGACACTGATATAAGTGGGGAGCTTTGCACAGCTCTTGCTCAACCGTGTGTTCTCCAAAACCAGATCTGGTGGCTCTCCTCTCCTGGAGCTGGCCCAGCAAAGCCCTTGATGGACTTGTAGGAAAAGAGTCTGTGCAAAGTGCTTTGATTGTGGGGTTATAGCAAAGATACCAAGGCCTGGCTGTGAAAATCAGCTGTGGAAATACCAGGGTTGGTGGCCCTTTCTGGTACTCCAGTGGCCAAAATCTTTGTTGCCTCACTTCTATTCTGAGCTCCCTCTGATGTAAATATTTCTGGCCTCATGACTGAATGCTTTGATTTAACACATAACAGCTCCCTGTTCATGCCCTAATGTCTCATTCTGCTGCTCGTGCTATTTCAACTTCTGGGCAATGTGTGACTGTCAGGGTGATACTGACAGGACCAACAAAAGCATGCCAGGTGAGTTTTCCTTGGGAGTATGGGAAAGTTCTCCTGTACAAATGAGAGGTCTTGAGGCTATGGCTAAAAGTTCAAAGTCTGGCAACAATTCCTTCCTCCTGCTTTAGGGCCAGCACACCCTTGTGATGTTGGTGCCACGTAGGAGGTGTGGAATTAGCATTTGGGGGTGTATTGGAGTGGTTTTGCCTGGGAGGCTGGCACAGACACCGTTCCCTGGAATGTGGAATGGAGACCCGGGAAACCTTGGTTTGCTTTCTATTCACAGCACAAATGAGAAGAATCTGCCTCCTTCCCAAGCTAAAATGAACAGGTCAACAAGAAAGGAGAAATCCTGAAGAACCCCCCAGCACCCCTTCCATTCGGGTTTTGGAGCAGCAGCCCTTGGAAAGCCCAGAGTGTGGGGTCTGAGGGCAAGGACTGTCCCCAGGGATGCTCCTCCTGCACCTCACCTGTGATCTTATTGTCAGCAAACCTGTTGGTTTTGGAAACAAATGGAAAGAGTTTTCACAGACCCTCATCAAATTCAAACCAGTGCCACTCCTGGGTTTATTCCCAAAGGAACACTTCCCAGAGCTTCCTGAGCCTGTGTCAGAAGAGCCTGAAGCTGCTCCCATCTCCCTGTGTGTGGTTTCTCAGAGGTGCTGCAGGTGCCAGCTGAGGATTTGTGTGACAGACACCTCTTGCAGCAAATCTGGTGCCTGTTACCAGATCAAAAGGAAATCTAAATGGGCTGACATCTCAGTGTCCTGTAGCAGCACAGCAGGCTGATGCTGTCTGATAAGAGAGCAAACTTCCCTGGCTTTTGTGCAAGGGCCATTACCAGTGGTTTGTCACTCTCTTTTTTTTTTTTTTTTTCCTTTATCTTCCCAGAATGACAGAACAAAATGTAGCTAGGAGAATGATGCCTGACACATTACTGCAGGGTTGGATGTTAAATGTGCAAGGGTTGTCAGAGAGAGGCCCTGATTCCTGGTGCTTCCTCAGCAGGAGGAAATCCCCACCAGCCCCACTTTTCCAGAGTGTCCTGGGCAGAGTGGGAGCTTCAGACAGAGTTTTTCAGGGACACCCTCCCACTGAGTCAGGAGGTACAACAAGGACCCTCCTTGCTTTCTAAACTCCCTCTCAGGAGAGTTTAAAGGATTATAAAGGTGCAATTGAACCTTTGTCCTGCAGGAATAAGGACAGCAAACCAGATATGTTTATATAAAAGTAAATTATTAATGATGATAATGATTAGACTAAAAGATCTCAATCAGAATTATTTACTACACAGGATAGGAGTTCTAACTATCAGTATAACATAAATTATAGCTATCAGTATAACAGTGCACTGGTTTTGAAGCAATATTGAAGCAATTATATTAAAAATAGCAAAACCAATTAAGAAGTTGAATAATGTCCCTCACCCAGACCAACACCCACAGGCAAATCTAACTGTTCTCCTCTCTCACCTGGGAACCCAGCAAGGATTTATGGTCCATGTGTGATGGAGGGTCTGGATTGATGTGATAACAAGGGACCTTCTGGTGGTACCACAAGTGAACATCATCCCCAGGTTACTCTGCAGGCACGAGAGGGGAGAACAAACAGGTCAGGGGGGAAGAAAAGCTCTTTGGATACTTCTGACTCAGCTGGAGCTGTGGCTCTTGAAATACTTGGAGGAGTGATCATGAAACATTTTGATGAGCCATGGGCTGGTTTCCAGACAAAATGAAAGGAAATTAAACTGGTTAGGAGGGGAATTAATGTCCCTTGGGACACCAGCAATGTAAGACCAAGCAGCCCTGTCTCCTTTCTGTTTAAATTGGGCCTGGCCTGCACACAAAGGGTATCTGTGGGATCAGGAGCACAGGAACAGCTGGAGCAAAGCTGGAGCCGCTGTGTCCAACTCCCACTGACCACTGAGGCAAACAGTTTATTCTCAACCAGTAGTGGCTGTGTGATTAGAGAGAACTATTCCTCAGTGGAAGATCACTTCCAAAGGTCACAGTTGCTGTGTGTTTACTCCCAGGAGCTCTGTGAAGTCACTTTGGTGGGGGGATGGAGAACACCATGTCCTGGCTCTCTGGGGGATGCTCCCACAGCCCTGCTCAGTGCCCCCCTCACTCCACTCTCCTTGTGCCCACAGCCTTGTGCTGGTGACCTGAGCACCAGGGGAAGGGGCTTCTCACCTGTCTCAGGTGCTCTGTGCTGGCCAGGGCTCCTGGGGGGCTGTGTCTGTTTGGGGGCTGTGTAGGAGTGGGCTATGTTTAGGGGATCTGTATTTAGGGGAGCTGTGTTTGGGGGACTGGGTGTGTTTGGGGGCTGTGTTTGGGGATCTGTGTCTGTTTGGGGAGCTGTGTTTATTTGGGGGGCTGTGTTTGTTTGGGGGGCTGTGTTTGAGGAGCTGTGTTTGTTTTGGGATCTGTGTTTGTTTGGGGGCTGTGTTTGCACTGAGCCCAGCACAGGAATTACCCTGACTCCCCTGGAAGCCGTGGGCAGTAAGTGAGCCAGTGAAGAGAGCTCTGCTCGCTGTGAGCTTTTGCAGAGCTGCAGCCCAGGGCTGGAGTTTCCAGCACGCCCTGAGGGAGCCTTTTTCCACCGAGCTGGGGTTCTTTGCAGACTCTCCTCCCTCTGGCTGCATCCCTGCCCTGCCCCTCCCCGTGGCTGCCAGGTGAAGGCAGATGAAAGGGGGCTCCTCACTCAGCCACAAAGAACTTCCAAGCTCATCCCAGAGACTTTCAACCTAACTGCTCTCTTTGCTCCTTTCATGTCTCCTCTTTGTTTGGCAAGTGCACTAATGCAAGCCCTAAATAAGCATCTGCACTCATAAGACATGAACAAATAGGGAAAGGATAATAATATCCAAAGGTTTTACAGGAGAGGTTAAAAAGGGAGCCAGACTACAGAGAATGCTCAATAGAGGTTTGCTTGACTGATGTTACAAAGGCAAAAGACAGAAAAATCCTTGGAAAATACCTCTGAGCAGTGATTGCTGTCTCAGAAAGCCTCACAATTAGGCATGAAAGGAGTCCTTCCAAGCTTCTCAGATGCATTAAAGATGTTATTATGAGATAATTAGGCTACATGGAATAATTTGAGATCCACTCTGTCCCTTACTTCCCCATCTGTTGAGGTCTCTGTGCAGAGCTGATGTAAAAGGCCCTGGCAGCCCTCGGGCCATTCGGATGATCCTGGTTCCTGGCTAAAGGGCACAGGGAAGGTGAACTGAGCCTTGTGTGCTAATAACACCTTGTGAGGTACAGCCCTGCACAGCCCCAGCCCTGCCAGCACTGAGTGCTGACCCCAGGCTCTGTCTGAGGCACCAGAGCTGCCTCCCCTTGCCCAGGGAGTCGGGCTGCCCATGCCAGGTGAGTGTGCTGCCACCACCCCTGGGCTTCTGCAGGGCAAGGCTGGATGGATTCGCTCTGAAATCCACTCAGCACTGATTGGTATCTTCTCAATTAATGTTTGCCATCTTTACTCTGCTGCTGAGAATGGGAGGCCAGTGTTTCCTCAAGCAAATGTTGTATGTGACTGTGTGTTCATGGGAAGCTAAAAAAGAAAGATTTAGCAGCTCAAAACCCCACAATGGTGTCAGTGCTGAATTTGAAGAGTTTATTACAGTAAGGCTTTGCTTTTCCTTCCTTTCTGGAAGCTCCATGGGGACCTCCTGCCTGCATCTTCATGAAGAGGCAGTCTGTGTAATCCTTCCTACTGTCCCCAGGTCTGCTCAGCTTTTAATTCCCACATAGTCCAGCCAGAACTCTGTAAATGGCCTCGTGCATTGCCCAAAGTTGCATTATAAAAATTACTGAACCTACAGAAGCCCCATAAAACCAGGGAACTAACAATGAATGTAATTTGACTGCCAGTTCCCCTTGGAAAAAATCCAGGTAGGGCAAGTCCTGCTTGGTACAGAAGGTGAGGGGCAGTTCTGTTGATCCCATGGAGTCTGAGCTCTGGGATTGCACTGGTGGCTGCTGCTTTTTCTTAAACCACCAGCCTGGTGCAGCCTCTCTTACTTCTTTCTCCTCCAAGCCCAGTGTCAATGTGCTCCCAGGATGTTACTATCCTTATCCATCTATTGCAATCCCACTATTTAGCCTAAATTTCCCCTCTTTCTGTTCAAATCTAGGGATCACCTCCTCCAAGGAACCACTGAGGGATCTGGCAGATGGACTTCCTAATCCACTATCCATCATGTTGGAAAAATTGTGTCAGCCAGGTGAAGTTCTTGATGACTGGAAAAAAAAGAAAATATAATCCCCATTTTAAAAAACAGGAAAGTGGAAGATCTGGAGAGCTGCAAACAAGCCAGGCTCCTGAGCTACCAGTGAGGTATCCAAGCACAACCTTTGTGTGTTTGATGAAGAAATTCTCTGTTGCTTCCTCTGCACTCCAATGTTCTGTACCTCCAGCTGCACTGGATGATCTTTCCCCAGTGCATTCCCATTAAAGGCAGTGGTGCAGAACCCAGGGTCTTTGCACAGGGGTTTCACCCTCACAAGCTCAGTGGGCTGAGTTAAAAATAGGGTTTGACACAAAGGATTTGACTTGAGGGGAAAAAACAGAGAGGTTTCTTGCTGGGATTTGCTGCTAAGGAGATCTGTCACGGACCAAAGGAGATGTGCAGGTTCCCTGATCTGATATTTTCTTTCATTCCTTGAACTCGGCTGAACTCTGTGTATTGTCAAGCATTTCTTTTGTAAATGTGTGGATTAATTAGCTGCAGGACTTAATAAATGTCCTGAGAAAAACACTTTCTGCCTTGTGATGCTGCTTTTAATGTAAAGTCTGTTTGACAGGAGGTTTCAGGAACGTTTGCCTGGTGACTCATCTGAAGCACAGGGGGGAGCCTGCATTCCCATTTACCTCACTGGATGATGATCCCTTCCTGTAGGGGTGTGAGCTGTGTTTGATGGTTCCTTTGAAAGGAAACTTCAACCCTCTGGAAGATCTTTAGGGCAGGACTGAGTGATCTAAACGAGGTCCAGTCCTCTTCAAGGCAGTGGTGATGCTCCCAAGCCTGGGGATGGGAATTCCATGGAGCTGCTCAGAGCTGCAGGACCACTGGCAGGGCTCTGGGTGCTGTTAAGCCTCCTCTGGGACTGTTCTGCACAGCTTCAGGGGACCTTCTGCATCATCCAAAAGTCTATCTCCAGTTGAGAAATCAGGTTCTGGTGGGAGACAACCATTTGTCTTCTCTCTAACCCTGCAGAGGTCCAAGCAAAAGGCAGAGAAGCAACTCAAAGCCCTTCCCAGGTTGGAATGGGATGGAACTGAGGACCAAGCACCCAGGGCAGACCCTGCTGGGCCCCTCAGGACAGAGCCAGATGGAGACAGGTGCTCTCCATCTGTGTCCTGCTGCCTCTGGATCTTACAGAGCTGGAGGACAGTAGCACAGAGCTCCTTGGTTCTCCTGCTCTGTGAGAGAATGTCACAAGGACTGGGAGGCTGGAGGGGCTGGCAGGGGCTGGCAGGCTGTCCCTGGAGCCCCCAGCAGCAGGGACTGATGTCCAACCTTAGCAACTCGTTCTTCCAAGGTCCCAGACCACCAAGGGACCATTTCTACATGAGTCATTCCAGAAAGCCTGGTATTAGTTTAGATGAGGAGAATTAGTTTCATCATCAAAAGGGCAAGAAACCTTTCTCTTTTTCCTCTCTCTGCTTTTTTTTCTTTTTTTCTTTTTGTTTAATGAAAGCTGCAAGTCTGAAACAAAGAATAAAATCCATGTGGTACCCTAAACCCTAGAAACTTATAAATTTTATCCATGCTTGAACATTTTGTGTTCCTCTGCCTGTGCAAAACGAATTAAAGTTTTCAATCTGGCTCCTGATGGAAAAAGTGCTCCCATCACAACTGGCACTAATTGGCTCCCTTGTTAGCAGCTCCTAGAGGAGGTGAGCAGCAAGCTCCACACACTGAGCCCCAGCAGCTCCCAGCAAGGTGAGGAACAGGTGCTGGTGTTTGCCTCTTCTTGGGAACACCAGCTTTTCTTTTCCAGGCCTGCCAACCTGGCGTTAAATTCCCTTAAATCTTGTTTGTGACGGCAGCGTCCCCCTGAGGGATTAATTGAGCTGTGAGAGAAGCAGAGGAACGTGAAGGGAAGGCTGCAGCTGCATTACCCCGGGTTAATGCAGCAAAGAGGGACCAAAAGCTGCAGCGCTGGGTGTCTGGAATGCCAAGGGGTCCCAGCCCTGCCTGCAGCAAAGGAAGAATATTCATGGGGAGAAAACCATCGGTTCAGGCTCCCCTGCAGCTGGAGGAAGGGGAATTCCTGGGAGGTGGCTCTGTGGTGACTCCAGCGCTTCATCCATCAATATTAATCATAACACATAAAGCTGGGGCTTGCACATTATCTCCCAACGAGCAGGAGCCAGACACTGGGTTCCATGTAATTTAATTTCAATTAGTGCACTGAAGTTTTTTAAAGAATGGACTATATATTCTTCTGCAGTTACTCACAGACTATTAAACACAATGCAGAAAAATTTTTATGTAAATGAGAATTATCTTATTGGCTTTAGTATTTTTCTCCCTTTCCCTTCCCCAGGTAATTGGGTAGGAAGGTGCTGGGGGAAAAAAAGCAGGTGATGGGAAATGAGAATAATGAAACCTCTGCAGCATTGCTTCCTGTTAGATGCAGAAGCCCAAAATATATGTGTGTGTCAGTTTAATTTAATTTGCTGTTAATTAGCTTAAATGGCAGTCTTACCTTCGTGTGCTTTCACTGCATTTCTGTCCAGGCTCTCGTTAGGCAGAGGGATAAAGCAGGTGCTTGTTAAAAATACCAGGAGTGCTATTTACATTACAAAGCTACTCCCAGCACTTGTGGTGGAGGAGCTGAAATCTTGTCCCTGGGTACAGCTGGTGGGAGAGGGGAAGCAGCTCCTGTTTGCACAGGTTCCCACACCAGAGCAGTAATTCCTGTATTAATGAGATGAGAGTTTACAACACAAGGTACAGCAGCAGAGCCATGGGATGGTTTGGGCTGGAAGGATCCTCAAAGCCCATTTCATTCCACCCCTGCCATGGCAGGGACACCTTCCACCATCCCAGGCTGCTCCAAGCCCCATCCAACCTGGCCTTGGACACTTCCAGGGATCCAGGGGCAGCCACAGCTTCTCTGGGCACCCTGTGCCAGGGCCTCTCCACCCTCACAGGGAGGAATTCCCTCCCAATATCCCATCCATTCCTGCCCTCTGTCAGTGGGAAGCCATCCCCCCCTTGTCCCCCCTGGCACTCCATCCCTTGTCCCAAGTCACTCTCTGGCTCCCCTGGAGTCCCTTTAGGCACCAAAAGGCCACAATTAGATCACCCCAAAGCCCTCTCTCCTCCAGGCCAAATAAGGCAAATTCTCTCACCCTTTTCTCCTAGGAGAGGTGTCCCATCCCTATAAATCCAGTAAAAAATTGGTGTGTAGCTCTCCCCAAAGCCAGGTGGACAGCAGGCATTTAGACGAATGCCTGGAGGATTTAGGTGCTCACTTCCCACCTACTTCTAGCTTGTGTAGAGGATGACACCTCTGCAGGGCTATGGAGATGTCTGTGAATGCAAATCATTCCGAAACAAAGTTCCCATTTATTTAATTCAGGCCAACAAAGGAAATGAAAACCAAGGTTTGAATTAAAAAAGCCTGGATGAACCTGGGAGAGAAAGCAGAGGTGGGAAAGAGGCAGCAGGGATGGAAAAGGGCACAGGGAAGGAATGCAGTGTAGGGGAGTGTGCTTTCAAATATTGATATGGAAAAGGTATAAATAGAAACAAGCACATGCTTGTGGAGCTAATAAAGGGCTTGTTTACAAGGGAGCAGAGAGGTTCATTAAGAACAGGAGCGAGCACCTGCTCTGAAAATAAGGGAAACTCTTAATGAAAGCACAGAAAGGCTGGAGAAACGGATTTTGAGGCCAAATGTTCTCAGGAAGGAGGAAGGTTCAGCACCTCTAATGGCTCACCTTCAGTATTTGTGTGCAAGGTCCCAGTCCATGGGCAGGGGGTCACGGGAGAGCAGAATCCAGGGCAGAGCAGTGGGGCTGGCACGAGGAGCTCAGGAAAAGAGTATCTGGTTCTCACTGCTTTATCCCAAGGAGTATTAAATCCAAGCGAAGAAAACAAATACCTCTGCTCATTTCTTATTTTCAATTCAGCTGCTTCTCCAGGTTTTGTTTTGTTTTGTTTTTGTTGGGTTTTTTTGTTTGTTTTTTTTTTGTGGGGGGTTTTTGTGGGTTTTTTGTTTGTTTGTTTTGGTTTTGGTTTTTGGTGTTTTGGGGTTTTTTTTTCACTTTGTCTATCTCCAACTGGGAAAAAATACAGGCAGGGAGCAGAGTCTAAACTCCCTGGCAGATGTCCTGCTCCCGCTGTGTCCAGCTGATGTCTTCAGCTCTGCAGGGGTGGGGGATGAGGCTGTGGTGCCATCAGGTTAAATCCTTCCTTGTACTCGCCTCCAGAAGGATATGTCCTGACCAATCCTTCAGGAGCAGATGTGATGAGACTCCGGCCCTGGCTGAGGAGGGAGGATGATTGCCTAATAACCTCAGAGAATCACACAATATCCCCAGCTGGAAGGAACCCAAAAGGATCATCCAGGCTAACTCCTGGCCCTGCACAGACACCGCAGGAATTCCACCCTGTGCCCTGGTAAGTGTGGAAGTGAATATGGACAGTGGTGAGGAAGAACATCCATCTCTGTCCTCTGAGCTCCCTCCAGAAGAGCTCACTGGAGCCTGCCCTTCATCCTGCCATGGTGGGTGTTTCTCTGACCTGACATGCATTTTTCTCCTTTTTTGCTTTGTAGGAGTTTGAAAAGATATGTAGGACATGTCCTGCTATCTCCATGGCATCTTTGTTGTGGGAATTGTCTGCCCAGGGACTTCCTGCCCTTTCCCAGGCCTGAGACATCTCTGCAGCACCATTCCAGCACCCCTACAGCTCTCACCTGGAAAACAGAGACTTCTCTGGAGTTTGGTACCAGTGAAAGACAAGAATGTTTCTCTGTGGCATGGAGAAATCTCCTTTTTCCCTGTGCCAGACAGCTCTGCCTGGGACAGACTAAGACAATAATTTGGGGATGATGGTGGGAGAGCTGTGGCTGCTCCTGGTTTGAATCTGCTGCTTGGCACCCCAAGCTCTGACCCAGCTCACCTGTAACCTGACATGGGGTGGGGAAAAGCAGGGCCCATGGCTGGAGAGCAGCCTAGAAGGAAGCCTTTGCTTTCCACAGGGAATTGTTCAGTATTCCTTGGTGGCAGGCACTGCCCGGAGGCGCAGAGTCAGAGTGGGAGGGCTGCTGCCTGAGCCCTCCTTTCTTCCTGCTGAGCCCTCCTTTCTTCCCGCACCGAGGGACAAGGATGTCCCCTGTCCTGAGGTGACCCCTGAGGTGGCCTCTGCCTGCTTCCCAGCCAGGTACAGCTGTACCAGCCTGTGGAATCCTTTGAACCCCTCAGGGAAATTCCCAGGGCCTTACCCTGGAAGAATACACCATGGAGTCCCCACCTAGGCTGGAGAAGAAGACTCCCCCCATGGGGCCTTGCAACACTATGATCCACCCCAGTTCCTTTCCCCATATGTCCCAAATTCTGGTGGTTTCTCCTTTCCCTGTTCCCTCATTGGCTGTGGTACCCCTGGTGGCCGGCCCTGTCTTCCCTGTAGGCCAATGCCCTTTGTCCTGCCCTTTGTGCCACCCCTGTCCCCTCAGACCATTGGCCACTGACCCCATCCCTAACCCGGTGCAGAGCACATGCTTTGGTCTGTTGGTCCTGGTTCTCCTTGGGCACGTTGAAATAAACCTTGTTGGAGCTGCCCATACAAAAGGCCCTTCTGCCTCTCTGCTGAGCTGGCCGTGGTGTGTGTGGCCTTGCCTGCCTTGCCTGAATGCCTCCCCAAGCAGCCTTTCCACAGGAGATGCTAATTGGGAAACAGGTAGCAGCAACCACCATCTGAGCCCCACACTGCTGCACCAGCCCATGCTGCCCCCCTAAAGCCTTTCCAGACCTTTCCTGAAGGTGCACCTGGACAGTGAGTTTAGCACAGTTTGATCCTGCCCCTGGGAGCAGAGCATCGAGCCCTGGAGCTCCTGCTCACCTCCTGCCTCAGCTGGAGCTCTGCAGAGGGAGGGGAGCCCAGGCTCTGACCCTGCACTGGCAGCTTGGCAGGGCTTCAAGCACTGCAGCCCATCTCTCCTGGCTTTGTGCTTCCCCTCCCTGTGCAAATGCCCCCAGCCAGGCCAGCACACAGTCTGTGTCCCCACTCCTCCTCTCCTGGCACTGCTGGGACTCTCTCAGAGGTGCCTGCCTGGCTATGGAGACAGGAGCAGCCTTGCCTGACCCAGCACTGGGTGTTCACACCAGGGAAGAGGGTGCCTTGCAGTAACTGTGCCCAGTGTTTACACAAAGTGCTCCTGGTGTCATCAATCACCTGTGTCTCCTCAGCAAAGGGATTTTGCTCAGTTGCTGCCACATTGAGAACTTGGACAGGCTTAAAACTGGTTTAACTTCAAGGGCGGCAGTGAAGGGGAAGGTGCTGATCTCTACTTCCAGGTGATGCCAAACGAGGAGATGGAATGGAGATGTGTCAGGGCAGGGTCACAATCTGTCACAATCTGTCACAAGCTGTGAGGAGGTGTGGGTGGGCTTGGCTCTCCTGCACATTCCCACCAGGTTGGGTTTGTAGGGCAGATGGAAACAAGCTCCCTGAGAGCCCTGCTGTGAGGATGAGGAGTAAAGAGCCCATTTGTTCAGTCTGCCAGCATGATCTGATTTCATACTCTGTGTTTAGCAGAGAAGCTGTTTCCCCTTGAGCAGAGTTATGCACTTTGCAGTTCCTTCTTTAACATGACTTAGTTATACATTTGCTCCATGTTATTTTGAATTCTCTTGAAGATCAAGGACACTACAAAGCCAGCAAGATAAAATTAGCATCTGAGCTGTAGCCTTTGCTTGGTATAAGAAATGCAGATCAGCTTCACTTGCAGTGAATGCTGGAAGGTGAATTTCATTTATGTCTTCCTTCAGCAGACCCAGTTCTGCCATCCCTGTTTGTTTTGAGAGCCACCACAGCCCCTAAGCTGTCCCGGTATTGCCGTGCAGTTGCTGCCAGAGAAAGTATCAGACCACAAAATCGGACCTCCAGCTGATAAGAAATCAGTTTGTTCAAAATCAGTTCTTATCTCCTCACAGTGTGATCCCTGGGAGTTTCAGCAGGGGAGCAGTCAGGCTGGGTTTGTTTGTGCACAGCTCTCCAAGCAGCACCAGGCCCAGCACCAATGCTGGGGGATTAAAAGGCTTTTGGAGATGAGATTGTGTCTGGAGAAGAGCCCAGGAATGACCTAAAGATGGGAGAACTGCTCTCAAGTGGGGGTTGTAATGGTTTGGGTGATGGCCATGCCCATGGGGCATCTGCTTGTGAGGGGAAATGCTCTCAGAGGGCAAAGGTGGGTGTTGGAGGCCACTTCAGCACAGCAGAGAGATGAAGAGTGTCTGGAGGAATCAAGGTATGTGTATAAAAGGGAGATGAACCATCAGGAGGGGCGGGCAAAGGGACCTAAACATCTCTCAGTCACTTCTCCTCAGGGCAGATTTCTGGCAGGTGCTCTTCAGGAGTTTCAGAGAATCTCAAATTGTCTCAAGTTGGAAGGGACCTACAAGGATCAGCAACTCCCTTCTCCTCACAGGAATACCCAGCACTAAACAGAGCACTAAGAGCACTGTCCAGGTCCTCCTTGAGCTCTAGCAGGCTGCCATGACCCTTTATTTCCCTGGGGAACCTGCTCCAGGGACCAACCACCCTCTGGAGGAAGAACCTTTCCCCAGTGTCCCACCTGAACTTTCCCTGACACAGCTTCATTGCATCTCCTCATTTGGTATCACCTGAAAGAGGAGATCAGCACCTTCCCTTCCACTGCTGCCCTGGAAGCTGAACTGTCCTGGGTTGTAAGATCTGTGTGTTCCATCCCCATCTGTCAGAGGTGGGGCAGTTCTCTCCTGTTCATTGGGCAGTTTTTTCTTTCTCTCTCCCACAGCCAATCCTCCCTCCAGGAGATCTCTTCTGTCCATGGCCAGTGAGTGTCCCTGCAGGGCTGAGAAAATTCCATCATCCCATGGGGAGATGCTCTGCCCAGGGGAGGAGCCAAGCATTCCTACCTGGATCCAATCTGAGCCTGGGAACAGCACAGCAGCCTTTGCCCACTGCATTCCCAGAGGAGCAGCTTTCTCCTGCACTGCATTCCCAGAGGAACACCAGGCCCATCTCCAGCAGCCCTGGAGCTTCAGAGGAAAACTCCCCCCTTCTGCAGGATCCCTGCTCCACCAGAGCCACCCCTGGCACTGCAGGAGGAGCAGCCACCATGGAATGGGACTGAGCAACACCCTGACCCACAGGGAGTCAGCTCCTCTTCTCACTCTGGCAGTGGTTTGTTTTCTTTGTTTGTACTATTGCATTTATATTTTTATTTTCATAATAAAGAACTGTTATTCCTATTCCCATATCTTTGCCTGGGAGCCCCTTAATTTCAAAATTATAATAATTCAGAGGGAGGGGGTTTGTATTTTCCATTTCAGGGGAGGCTCCTGCCTTCCTTAGCAGACACTTGACTTTTCAAACCAAGACATGAACCAAGTTGAAGCCTGTCCACGTTCTCAATGTGGCAACAACCAAGCAAAACCCCGCTGAAAGTACCAGACATCCAAGGTCAGGATCTGCCTAGCACCACTTTGGCACAGGGTGGCCTCTTCCATGCCTTCAGGTGCAGGGTTGGGGTAGAATGGGCCATGAAATCCAGGGTAGAAATTCAAAGTTTAGATTCTAACTTTTTTTTCCTTTGGCTATCATTAGAGGCTTTACCCATCATCTGTAGCCTTCATCCCTCTTCCTGTGGACTTGCTGGTGACAGGCCCTGTTACCTCTTTGAAAACAGACCCAGAGCTGACAGCTTTCACAGCACTGGCCCTGTTAGGTCTCCCAGATGAAGCATTATCTTCTCAATCTGGATCAGGAGGTGACTGGAAGTGCATCCACATGATCCTGACCAGTGCTGACCCTTCTGGGCTCCTCAGCCTCCCTGTCCTGCAGCTCAGGAGCTGGAGCACTGACCCCAGAAGCAAAGGTTTCCTTTGAATCTGGCACATCCTAATCTTTTATTCATGATGGGTCATCTATGGTGATGAGTCAAAGCAGGAGGAGGAGAGGAGGACAGATTAGAACAGCTACAAAACCACCTGAAGATGCAGATGGCATCTCACAGTGGACAGCTGGGACCTGATTTGAAAACTGGTAAATTAATTTAAATGCTTTACGTTTAAAAATTCTGCAGCCAGAACCTGAGAAACTCCAGATTTCCAACAAATGAATTCCCCTGAAATAAGGGATGTATTTTCTGTCTCTGTGTTTGCAGGGTTTCAGAGCAGCTCTGAGTTTTTGCACAGTATTTGAGATGATTTACTGAGATCTAAGTTGGGTTGTCAGTGAACATACTTGGGTGTCAATCTCTTGATCTTCATTGATTTGTATCCATTTATGCCAGCTCAGGATTATTCTTTCAAGAAGATGGCTCTGAGTACCCAAGCTTTAAAGCCCAAGTTGGTTTAATTGGACTGTTAGGTAAAGTGTTTCATGTTTCCAAAGTAGGATAAACACAAAGACACTTTCACAGGGTTACTGATCCAAGCTTAAAAGTAGATGTTTTTCTGGGAATTGTGCTGTCATTTATGCTCATGGATTTACAGGGACCCAGCAGGAAACAAGGCAAACCTGATCCCCATGGAACCACTGGCACCACCATCCCCTCCAGCACAGCAGCCAGGCAGATCTGGATTTTAAACAGGATCATGTCATCTGCAACCATGATCCTTGCTAGGGAAGATAATGTTGTGCATGAAACTAAGGGTGGATACATGTCACAAACATCCTGATCCAGACTTTGGGTCTGTGTATCCAGATCCTTTTGTTTGTCCCATAGGAGCAGTAAGGCTGATGGTGAATTTTAGCTCTGGAGCCAACTTATGCAAAATCTGAAGGAGGTGGGAGGCTGGGTCCAGGCTGATGCCTGTCCACTTTGCACCAGTGCACTGTGTCCTCATTCCCAAATCCAGGTGCTGGCTCAGGGAGCACACTCTTGTTTGTGGAGCAGCCCTGCCCTGCCCAGCCTGGGAGGGCCCCAAGCAGAGAAGATCTTGTTCAGTCCTGGGACAGGATGAGCTGTCAGCACCAGGTCACTGTCCTAGCACACAGGGACAGGGAGAGCTGATGGACTGCTGATATTTGTCTTAGGTTACAAGATGTGGCTGGGGTTGTGTGTTCTATCCCCATCTGTCAGAGGTGGGGCAGTTCTCTCCTGTTCATTGGGCAGTTTTTTCTTTCTCTCTCCCACAGCCAATCCTCCCTCCAGGAGATCTCTCCTGTCCATGGCCAGTGAGTGTCCCTGCAGGGCTGAGAAAATTCCATCATCCCATGGGGAGATGCTCTGCCCAGGGGAGGAGCCAAGCATTCCTACCTGGATCCAATCTAAGCCTGGGAACAGCACAGCAGCCTTTGCCCACTGCATTCCCAGAGGAGCAGCTTTCTCCTGCACTGCATTCCCAGAGGAACACCAGGCCCATCTCCAGCAGCCCTGGAGCTTCAGAGGAAAACTCCCCCCTTCTGCAGGATCCCTGCTCCACCAGAGCCACCCCTGGCACTGCAGGAGGAGCAGCCACCATGGAATGGGACTGAGCAACACCCTGACCCACAGGGGGTCAGCTCCTCTTCTCACTCTGGCAGTGGTTTGTTTTCTTTTTTGTACTATTGCATTTGTATTTTGAATTTTCCTAGTAAAGAACTGTTATTCCTATTCTCCTGTCTTTGTCTGAGAGCCCCTTAATTTCAAAATTATAATAATTCAGAGGGAGGGGGTTTGCATTTTCCATTTCAGGGGAGGCTCCTGCCTTCCTCAGCAGACACCTGTCTGTTCAAACCAAGACAATATTGTAGGGACTTCTGTTGGTACAATCAAATCTCTTTTTTCCTAGGGAAAAGAATATAGTCCTTACAAACCGTGGATGTCTGGGATTCCCAGAAAGTTGCAGTAGCACCCAGCACATTTCCTGCCTTACTGTTTTATGCTGAGGGCAACATTCCTAAATAAAAGACAATCAAGGGAGGAGCAGAACGTGTCACATTTCACCATGTAGGACTTTTATTTATGAAACACACAAAAAATTAAGGACCCTTCAGTTCTTCTCCCAAGTCTTCCATGATTAAAACAAAGGAGGAGGAAGTGTATTTCACCTCTCTAACACCTGTCTAACCCCCCCTGAAAGGGTTTGCTGCATCCTCAAGTTACTCTCATTTGAGGCTTCACACTTCTCTGTCTGCTGTTATTTCACATTTCATTATCTCAGTGTTTCCAGACGAAAATAGTCCTACTCTGGCAAATCACTGGATGTTTTTCCTCTGTTGCAGATTGCTTCCCTGCCCCTCCTCAGCATCCAGTCCCTGGCTGCAGCAACATCCCTTTCATTAGATGGATCAGGAGCATCCTGCATCCTCCGTATCAGTTTCCCCCCCAGATGCTAGGATTGATGTGGTGGAAATTTCCATGAGTTCTCTTACCTGTCCTAACATAAAACACAGACACATGTGGGGGCATTCATAGGCTGCTTGTCACCTCCTGCTTTCAAGCTGATGTGGAAGCAGGAGGTGAAAAGGAAGAGAAAAGACAAATGGTATTTGCCAGTTAGGTCTACTAATTACAGGACGTGGTTTTGGGAGGGAAAAAAATTGTTTTCACTTGCATTCTTTCCAATCTGTTTTGAATTAGGAGACACTTAGGATTAGAAAGTGTTTTCTCATTAGAACAAATGTCACAGATTTAAAAATCTCTTCATTTAAATTCCTCCTAATGTTCTTTGGCTTGAATGAGTGAGCTCTTAATGTCCGTTTTAATTAAAGCATTTCTGTGGGATTTCTGCCTGGGCACCTAATGACAGCAGGTCTCAGGGAAGTGGATGTGCTCCAGCTAAGAATGGGAACTCCTGGATGGCAACTGCAGCAGAAACTCTCCTTTTGGGGCTTTTTAGGGAAAAGTGCTAAAGGACACACAAATTAAGATCTGCCTAAGAAGTGATCCCATGCTTCCAGCGGGCAGAAATACTGCACGGTTTGGGAGGCACTGGCTGGGTTTGCAAAAGGATGGATCTGAGTTTTCCAAGCCACTTGGAATTTTTCTCTTTTTGCTGCTGTTCTCCTGCCATCAGCACAGGCTCTGGCAGCCAGGCAGGGGTGCTGGGCTCAGGTGCAGCACCCTGTCCCTGCTGCCAGACCCCTCCCCACGTTTCTCCTCCCTATTCAGGTGAAAGTTGGTCCTTCCCCAGCAGCTCCCGTGGTGCTGGATCCATTTGTCGATGCACACCCATTGGGAGCTGCCAGTGAGCAGGGCTTTGTCAGCTTTCCCAGGTAAGAAATCCTTTGGCACACCAGGCACACGGGCAGGTGTATGTCTGGTGGCACAGGAAGGCAGGAAAGTGCTGTGAAATAAAAGCATCGTTGAAGCACATCCACGTCCCTCTCCTGGAGCATGGCAAAGGCAGTGGGAAACACCCTGGTGGGGAGTTGGATGATCCTGCTCCTCTGTTCTTTTCTGCTGGGACAGCCCACACTTCTCCCTTTTCCCTGGAGCAGCCTGGGATGAGGAGCTGGTCCCTGCCTCTGCCTCACCACAGGACTGCCATCCCAGGGGGATCCGAGAGGAGAAGGACCTGGAGGCCAAGAGCCATCAGATGGTGGGAGCAGCACGTAGACAGTTTCCCTACAGGCAGTGTAAGTGTTGAAAAAAACCAACTACAGAGCCAGACCTCACTGATGGAAATGCCACAGCTGGGGAAAGACAGGAACCTGCCTGGGCTCACCCCAGTGGTGCCTGGCTCCCTCCTTTCCTCCCTCCCTCCTTCCTCCAGTGACACATAAATCTGGAGACAGTTAATAATGAAAGGCTATTAAGATAAGATTTAGTCTTTATCGTTCTTGTGCTTCCTTCATTTGTCAGGCACTTGAACCAAACAGAGCAAAGTCGATCTGGGAAACACTGCTGATACCCAGACAGTGGCAGATTTATTGGTGCTTGTGCCCAGGAACAACAACCAAGGGTCGAGGATCTACCTGGGCAGGTGTGGCCCTGTGTGATCAGTGTCCCTGCTCCTTCTCTTCGGGACACTCACTCAAAGCAGTCACCCTCACCTGATAGCTCATAAACAATGTCACTGCTGGAGCTGGGCAGCATTTCTGGGCCAAAAAGTACCTTGGCAGACGAAGTGTTGTTATGAGGAAGAAACTCATAGAAATATGGAATGTGCTGTGTTTTAAGAGACCAAAATACAGTTCATTCCAGCCTCACCTTCCACTGTTCCAGGTTGCTCCAAGCCCTGTCCAACCTGGCCTTGGAAACATCCAGGGATCCAGGGGCAGCCACAGCTTTTCTGGACACCCTGTGCCAGTGCTGTTTAACCACCACACTCAGGCAAATTGGTGTATTTTTAATAATCTTTGGAAATAATATTTTTATTTGCTCCCCCTTCCCCAACACATTCATTGTTTTTCAGTCTTTTCAGAGAGAATCCTCTTTGTGCTGCCTCCCATTCAGGGCCTGTGAGCTGCTGCTTATCCTGGTGAGGTGGAGGGAATGCTTAGCAGCAAATCTTTGATTTCCTCAATGTAACAGTAAGAAAAATATAAGAAAATAAGCATAGGTTTTGTTTTCAGCATGTTTTCAGCTGCATGTAGTGTGCAGATCCTGGAAGAAAAGGCACCTGGATATACACAGGGCAGTGGGACCGGCCCCAAGGCTGCCAGAGCTCCAGGAGTACTTGGGCAACACTTTCAGGTACAAGATGAGATTGTTAGGTGTCCTGGGCAGATCCAGGAATTGAAGTGGATGATCCTGGGGCCTCCTTCCAACTCAGGATTTTCTGATCCATGATTCTGTGATTCTTTGGCAGGAGTTCCTGCAGGCAGGAAACTGAGGGGAGACGTGCAGCCCTTCCCGAGATGACAGCGGTACAGAGACATCCACCTGCAAGGCAGCTGCTTTTCGAGATCATGTTCACTGAGTTTTCCATCCTTTAACATGAAGTGGATGAGCTCCAGCTCCCCCCTTCCAACATCCTTTTATTGCTTTTAGACTGACTTTGAGATGGGGTGGAAAAAGGAATCTGAGAGAGGTGAGTTCCAAGGTCAGCACTGCTCACCCGGCGCTGTCATCCCACTGAGCTCATAAATTGGTGTTAACACCTCCTGGAAAGAGCAACAAATATAAAAGGAGAACCTGGCTCAGACTGGGAAGCAGAGCCATTACTGGGGCAGCCACTGCAGAGCAGAGTCTGGCATGACAGCAAATCCAGCCCAGGGCCAATGCCTGCTCAGCCCAGATGTGATCCCAGCCCCTGGCAGCATCCTGGTGCTCTCCCAGGAGATGGAGATACCTTTTTAGGCAACTTGTTTTTTTAAACATCACAAAGCATCTGTGTATTTCTTGCTCCTCTCCTATTAGAAATCTGCTTTGGCAGAGTGCTCTTTTTTATTTTTTTGCTTGTTCTTTAAACAGCTCCTTAGAATGGGGCTTCATGGTGTGGAAAGCACAAATTATTTCAGAGCCTTTCATTTGCACTCCCCACCCCTTCCACTTATGATTCCCTTCAGTGGGATTCACAAAATCTATTATTGCTGCTGTAGATTGGCCATGGTGTGACTTTGGAGAAAATTCTTTCTCTGTTGACACTGTTGCTTCATTGTTATTCTTTCTGTATGAGTGAAACGAAATGAAAAATTCATTAAAAACAGAAAAAAAAAAAAGAGGAAAGAAACCCACTGGTATTTCTCTATTTCCCAGCACAAAAATCAAAGGTGGAAGATTGAAAACAGGGTGATGGCAAGGGAAGGGTGAGAGAGTTAAATGTCTGAAGGATACAGCCACATACAGTGTCTAGGACAAACATGCCAATAAAAAGAATAAAAAGGAGCTGTCATCTTCTCAGGGTCCCACTATCCAGTTAGGAGCCAGGGAAGGGTCTCACAGGTGGACTCACTTTCTTTCAGATTGTTATAGGTACATTAGGGATTCAGCCAATTTAGTCATAATAA